>KZ308693.1:946772-981746 GCA_000376725.2 Ladona fulva | reverse complement strand
GTAATGTAAATTATGATAGAATTATCAAAATCTTATTTGCAGAAATTAGTTGTTCACCAAAAAATTATTTATCTTACTTTTATTTAAATATGACGTAAATATCGAGTTAGAAGAACATGATATCAGCCTTCTAAGATGGAGATAAACAATTAAGGAGATTTTAGCTGAAACATAGTTCCTGTATGTACTTAAAAATTCAAGATATGGGAAAATATGTTGGGAAAGTGAGGTTTATGTTAAAACCGAGTGACTGGGAGTGAATATTTCATAACAAAATATCATGAATAAATGCTTCTAGAAACGTAATAATTGGAGCATTTCTTTTGATAAGCATTTTTAAACTTAAAAAAGATACAATAAGGACAAATACATCTTCATGTTGATACAAAATTTACAGATAATGTGGAAAAGTACAAAATACAAATATAAAATTCTGAATCACATAGAAATTGGATGACTAAGTAGAGAGCATTTTTATAAATACAAAATGAGATCTGACTGCCATGACTGGAGAGGAGAAATATATAAGTATGTGTCTACTCATATTCCGTAAATGTTTTTTCCAGCTGAAACAAATGATAAAAACATGTGAATCAAATAAGTGAGGAGAAGGATTGTATTTTTAGAAGGTAACATTCATAATTCTTCAGACATACCTCAGCTTTGTTTTTTAGAGCTTCCAATTCTTCTTTTTTACCACGTTTAAAGAAACCAACCTAAAATAAAATTTATATTTTAGTAAGTATAATTAGTTTTTAAAGAAGTTGATCCAAGCTATTATAATTATATAGAATTGATATTCAGTAAATGATTTATTGAACTGTACCAATAGAAAAAGTGAACCACATAAAATGCTTTAATATTAATGAAACTGAGAGAATATGATCAAAAATTATGAAGTCTTCAAACAAACAAAAGAATTAAGAAATTCCATCTAAAAATGAGAGTACATCTTGGTACTTCCCAGGGACCCATTTCCATGAGATACCCTTTTAATTTTATTAGGTTGCTTGTCATCATTCCAGTCAAGGAAAGTGTTCCCTTTGTATTTTAAAATTGAAATTAATGATGGAAATCAAATTACAATTTTCATTTTTTTCACTCTAATACTACATAAAACAGTGATGGGCAAACTACAGCCTGCAGGTCTGATGTGGCCATACACCTACATTTTATAAATTACATTGCAGCCCATAATACTTTCTCTAAATTCAATCCAAGGTAATAAGTTATGGAAAGATTCTCAAATTCATTAATTATAATTTGAGAATCTTACTAATATTTGCTTAATTTTACATGAGAATCTTACTAATATTTGTTCTGACTTTTATTCTTTCCATTTTATGGAGGAATTATAGAGAGCTGAATTGTCAAGATAAGATACAACATACAACAGTGATTTGTATGTAGTACTTTATTTAAAAATTCTGAATTCCTATTTTTATTTTATTGAAACAGAAGATAATGCTTGAATTTNTTATAGAGAGCTGAATTGTCAAGATAAGATACAACATACAACAGTGATTTGTATGTAGTACTTTATTTAAAAATTCTGAATTCCTACTCTTATTTTATTGAAACAGAATATAATGCTTGAATTTTATCTCCAATTGAGTGATATGGGGAAAGAAGATTATTTGAATGTTATATTAAAAGAAGATGAAGAAATAGAAGATGAATCAAATGTTGCAGATGAAGAATCAAAAACAAGGATGGAAGCCCATTATTGTCCAGAAAATGTACTCCTTAACAGATATTTTAATTTTTATGGTGTCAATAACTCTAATGTCAATCATATATCTGATATGTGGAGTTCAAATTTGCATCTACTAAACACACTACCAAAAAATCTAAACACAGCATATACAGTTATGCATATGCAGTATATGCATATACTTATCACTATTATGATCAGACATTATCAGAAGGACTTCAAATTCATGAAAAAATGTAATAAAAACTTGATTAATTATACCAAGTAATTATTGATTTTTAAGTTAGGATGGTAAAGATCACCGATGGCAAAGTTAATTAAGAGTTTAAAAACTCCAAAAAAATAAATGTCAACAAGTGATGTTTTCGTTCATGTGTTTTGCCATACAAGAAGGCATAGAATGGAAATACCATATTTCTGGGAAACATTCTTGGATGGCAAAATGCTATATTGAAAGGAACACGTGGATTCAGTTTTAGAGTTTTTTATGTTCTTAACGATTCTTGTCATGAAATAAAATGGTTAGTTTGAAATGTTATTGACCAGAATTTTTAATGAGATTACCTTTACAAGAGCCATAATTAGAAGAAGTAATATCAGAATTCCCCCTGCTATGGCCAAAGCAATGATCCATGTATCCACCTGAGATTCAGAAATTTGACCCAGAAATATGGTGTAGGCTTCACTAAGATCAGGCCTGGAAAAAAATTTCGTGGTGACTGGTAAATGAAAGAATTCTTGTTATATGATGTTGCTAGCCATCATCCATATTTATATACAGCGATGGTAAAATGTAAATCAACTTAAATGTAATATAAATATAAGATATATATATATATTGTGACGGTCCTGCCAGGGGCGACACCGTCCAACACAATTTCAGACCTTCTTTGTTTTTTGTCCGAGAGTGGCGGGGTGATCGAGAAGAAAAGTAGTAGGGAATACGGAGAGCCAGAGAGTGGACGCTCCAAGGATAGAAGCCTGACCAGTCAAGGACGAGCCCGACCCCAAGCCGGAAGGTCGTTACNAAAGCATTGAAAATAAAGCATACAGAAATCTCTACGTTATGCAATACGCATAATTCCTTCGAAATTCAGGGCAGCCTGCGGTAATATATTGCGTGCAGCCGCATAGCGTTGAAAAGTATGAATGGCTTGGCCATGTCATCTGAGAAGAATTTTGGCGAAATAATCTTACCATTATGCAACAAATTTCTTTTTATTCAGTGTACAATTTCAATAGAAAATTTTAGTAGAAGGAAGGAACCGAATACGTTTATAGCTTGTACCATATTTTAAAAATAAATTAACCCAAACGCAGAATAAAATATCTCGATCGTATGTTCTTTCTTGCCGTTTCTAATAACTTTGCCGTTTTTAATAACTTCTAAGAACTATTGTTCTCTGATCCTAATTCATTCTAAATGTCTGATACTTCTGACAGCATATTTTTTGTTGCTAGTATTTTTTTAAAACTTGATGATATTAGATACCACTACCATAAAATTCACTTTTATATGCTCTTATATTCTTGTCAAATTAACTTTGATTGTATAATCAAATAAAACTTACCCATCCAATCAAAGACTCCTGGTGCACCAATGATCATCTCAGTTGAATTCTGGAAATAGAATGCAAATCCTAAAATGCGATTCATTGTATATTAAAGGCAAGATAATCTTTATAATAATCTAACAATAATTCTTACCTTTACAAAATCTACTGACATTCCTGCTCCTCCATAAGCATAATAGTATACACTGGGGTGGTTTCGTTCAGAATCAATTGAATATGCCTGTCGATCTGTAGATGAGAATAGTTCCTGATTGCTCCAACGAATACTGTGGAGCTCCTACCACTAAATCATCTAATCCATCATTATTTAGATCAGCAACACAGATAGAGTAACCGAAATACTCTCCCATTTGAGTTCCAATCAATTCAATTCGTATAACAAGTGATTGCTCCTCTTGCAGTGGAAAGTCAAAGATGAATACCTAATTTGGAAATAGAAAATTACCATCAGATCCGTTTCTTTGGTTTATATGAAGTAAATTATTTAATTAATCGTCATCGAGAGGCATTAATTATGAAGAATTAAAAGTTGTCCATCAACATAAACATAAATATCATGAAACTGTCGCGTTTTCCAGGGCATACGTCACACTAGATTATAGGCTGCTTTGTATGTACAAATCAAAATTACTGAAGTTAATCCAGAAGCCATAGCTTAGTTAATAATAATACTGAATCTAAAACAGGAAATTTCTCAGAATTATAACTGTGGGCACAATTTGAAGGTTTCAGATTGTCATGCTCTAAGAGCCCATTTCTGTTAATACTTTGTGAAATCCTTTGTCTGTTTACTTCAACTCTTAACCAAAGTTAAGTATCCTTCATTTAAGTAACTTTGCATTTGAAAGGTTTATTATACTATTTTGATTGAGAATTTCCCTCAAAATGTTTTGTAAAAATGTCTAAATATGTAAATTTTATAGCATAAATATATTTATTTTTCACGTTATTTTCAAATAAATGTTTTTGTTACATACCTACTTCTTGGTACTATTTTGAAATTCAATAGTTTTCTGTTTCACTGGTTGAATTTCAAACAGATGCCATTAAACAAAGAATGAAATTTTTCAAAGGAAACGATAAATACATAGCAGAAAATGGTATAATCAAGGTAAAACTTATGGATGAATATTTAATAAAAGGACAGGTCAACTTTTGATTATTCATCAAAAGCAAAAACTTTCCTGATTATAAGCAAATATGAAATTAAAAGAATCTTTTTCAATTCAATTATACTCAGTTATTTATCAATTAATCTCGTTTTTAAGATATTAGATAAATCTCAACTCAAAAACAAATTATTTTAGCTGTATGTTAATTCCCAGTTTGTTGGAGAAAAGCAAAGTTCTAATCTTACCTCTGGGCTGTAAACTCTCAAAAATGTCATACATCCATCCTCAGAAACAATTTGCGTTGGAAATTTGAAAGTTAATTTAATTTGATCAACAGGGCTTGGTCCATAATTAGTAACCTGAAATAAAATGAGAAAAATAATTTAAAGATAAGTTCTAGGATCAATAATACCTAATATCCATCTACAGCTTTATCATACCTCATACACATGAGAAAATGAATAAATCTTATCAACTTCAGATTTGTTCTGCTTCTGAAGATAAAAATTTCGCTGACTTGATCTCCTGAAAATGAAATAAAAAATCCATGAAATTTGTTGTAAGAGATTCAGAATTTGAAATCTAAAAATCAAATATAATTTATTACTATATATATGAATATACTCCAAACTATCAATTATCCAGTCTAATTATTGGAAAACTTAGGTAAGGCAAATTAGCCTTTTTAGTTCTTATTATATTCATAATTTATGTAAATAAGCATATATCATTATATTTGCTCACATAATTCTAATGTTAAATTGATGCATGGGCTATGTAAGAGTTTTCTGCCTCGAATTATTGGTTCTCTTTAGCACAACAATGTTGTTGTAGTTACATTCCTACTGCTTCAGAGAAAAGGTCTTATGTCATGTGTTAAGATTTTTTCAAAAGGACAGCAAAAAATATCAATGAAGGGTACAAAAATGTCATGCATGGTTAATCCTCAAATTGGATAATCTACCCATGTATAATTAAGAGTTCAGTGTATCGTTATAAATCAAATAATATTTTCTAATTTCCAATAAGTAAACATTTAAAGTTATAAGATTATGCTTACCCTATAATTGATATATCTGCAACAGTTGTCAATGGTATAAAAATTTCTGCTCTACCATCTTCTTCAGACATCTTTTCCCCAACACTTTCAGTTTCAAATGTATAATTCAGAGCTTCCATATCCAGTGGAATGGATGTAGTATCAAACTCAAGAATAATATACCGCTGAAAAAATTGATGATTTGAAGATGAACATAAAGAAGTACTTTCATGAGAGTTTTATGGATAAATAATGTTAGTTTAATAATCAAACTGTCATGAAACTGATAAACTGAACATACTGTTTCATTCTTGAGAAGAGGATTCCCAACTTCACAAAGCAAAATGGAGAATGAAGATGAATCATTGGCTGGTTTTTCTTGGCAGTTTTCTGGTAGATGCAAAAGAGGAACTACTCTGGGAAACATGATCCTTGTTCCAGTAAGAAATGCTAATATTTTATTTTAAAACTAAATGGAATGGATAATATTGACCTGTGATTTTCTGGTTGCACAGAGTCTGGCAGCCCTAAAATATGGATCCCTCCAGTAGATGTAACAACAATAATGTCTTTTTCTTCAAAAACTGAATCTGAAAAACATTCAAAAAATTATTGGATGATTGCTTATTGTAAAACTAAATGGAATGGATAATATTGACCTGTGATTTTCTGGTTGCACAGAGTCTGGCAGCCCTAAAATATGGATCCCTCCAGTAGATGTAGCAATAATAATGTCTTTTTCTTCAAAAACTGAATCTGAAAAACATTCAAAATTATTGGATGATTGCTAATTGTAAAAAAATCCATTTTCATCTCTAAATTAATATTTAGCTAATGACATTTTATATTTAAATAATACTANTATTAAAGAACAAATTTAAAAATATTATAATGCTACGAAGTCAATGCCCTAACTGGATTATTACCATCAAAATATGTTTAATCGCATATAAGGAAAAACAAAGTGTAAGATCGGTTGCTAGAAAAACAAACACAGAGGTAGAAGAGATGGTCGGGGAAGAGAAAAATTTTAATCGAAGAAATTAAAAGTCTACAAAGGAAATGGATGGGGAAAATATTGAGTGGAGAGGAATTACTAAAGAATGTTATTGAGGAAAAAATACAAGGGAAAAAGCTGAGGGGAAGACAGAAACAAAAGTTGTTAGAAGGCTTAAAGGGTGAGGTAAGTTACCAGTAGGTTAAGGGAAAATGAGATTAGTGGGGAATATAAGGGCACATGAACATACTTAAAGGTAGACAACTTATAATCGTAAATAGCTGGAATAACGGATAAATTTTTGAACTTATTGGTCAGGAAACACGAAGTCTCGCTCGTCATGAGTAAAATTATTGCGCTTTCATAAGCAGCTACCATCCATTCGAATTGACTCAAATTTCATTATATATTCAAATTATAGAGACTTCACGAATGTTGTTCAATATATGATCAGATTAAACTATGCCGGACAAGATTCTTCAGAATAACAATCTGTACGGTAATTATTTGATCAAGCTTTGAAGAGGTTAAAAGAGTAACCAAGAGACAAATTAACGGAAAAGCTCTCTCGCTGTAAGTTCTCATAGTATCACTGTTGGAGTATCTCAAATTTTTAATTGCATTAGATAAACATCTTTTCTCTTTCCCCTAAAAACCTGAGGTCAACTAAACTATTTCCAAGTTGTTTCAAATTAAAAGTTACATTAAAGCATTTTTCTACGAAGTCTATTCAGTCCTATTAAACTAGGTATAAACACGTGAATTTTTAAATACAATCAAACGGAAGTCATAGAGATGACGAAGGATTGAAATTTAACCATTTACAAATATATCAGCATGAGTTATCACGATCTATTTATATTGCCAAATTCAATTGTAAATAACAAACCAATTGGTAGCTAATGTTCTGCCACGGTATTTTGCGCTTATCCAGCAGTTGTAGGATTCTATGATGTGTTATTTCATTATTCAAGTAATCCAGGAGGGAGTGATTGGATTACGAATCAGCTGCAGTTCCTAAAATTTTAACGGATTTAAACAAATGAAATCAATCAAATTTAGCTGAGTATCTATGAAAAACATTGAAATTTTAAAAGCTGAAATGTTCGCTAAAGATATCGAAAATATAGACGAAAAGATGCGATATGTTTACGAAAAATCGACTAAAAGAGATTTATACCTGGTAAGTGGAATAAATCTTTCTTAGATGAGAAATTTTCATTTTTGCGGCTTTAAACGTTTTTTCCATAACCGTAGATAGTAAACAAGCGTAGTTACACGTAAATCTGTGGTCTATGAAAGCGAGTGTTACACTCCTGTGAACCTACTATGCTACTCTTCTCCACGTCGGTGGAGTAAAGTAACATAATAGGTACACAGATGTGGCATTAAGTAACAGGAAAGTAATTTATCAATTAGTCATGCCTGGATACTGGTGAGAAATGCTAACTCCTCCTCTTGAGTCACAGACCAAAGCAGACTTCCTTTCACTTAGGAATAATAGAAAGTAGCTCGACAGATCCACCGGCCCTGATTCACCCATTTCTTGAGCATTTTCGAGGTATGCATGCCGACGAAGCGAGAGGCGGAAATGGAATGACTGTAATGTTGAACGCATTCCCTTTCCGACGCTCATGGACAAGGTCAAGAAAATAATGCGTTGCGAAATGGAGGGTTCTTTGCGACTCTTTCACAATTTTTAATGAGCGCATCCTCTCGGTAACAGCTCGTGACCATAGATAATATGTCGCTGTAACCGGTGTGCCACACAATGGTCGCGGGAGGTAGGGAAAACCAGAATGTCTCTGTTATTTCAGGCTATCGTTAGACATACTGAGTGAGAAAGATATTATATATGAACTTATATGCAGAGAAGTAACTATACTATTTACCGTGAAAGGGACAAGGAGGACCATAGAGAATTGATAGAGGCAGAGCTTTTCGAGGGCCAAAATCAAGCACCTTCCTGTAGAGGGTGCGGGCATATCTGTATGCAAAGGAGATATATTCATAAAAGTGAATGAAAAGTGAAACCAATTCAAAGTAACCCCAAATTTAAGATTCCATGCGTTGTTTGCATGCTAATAATTCAATTCAGGCAGGTGGAACAAGGGGACACCAAGAAAATTTGAGGGGGTCAAGTGCCGACCCCTAGAATCAACTGCTTGGGCAGTGACTTCGTGGTAAGTCTCCATCAGGAGCAAAGAAAATCCAAACTTTGACAAATCCTGTGGTTTGCCAAAGTTTGAATTTTCTTTGCTCCTGATCTTTGAATTTTCTTTGTTCCTGATGCCGACCCGTAGGTTGCATCCCGGCACCCTAGGCTAAGGCACGACATACGCTAAGAAATAATTGTTGTATGTGTCTATAAAAATCTCGATGTTCGTACTTGAAATTCGGTTATAATATCAAAACATAGTACGTCTTAATAAGTTTAGCCTTTCAGGGCAATTCTAAAAATTAACCCTTCTTTACTCATTTATCAAGAAATACATACATGCATACCTATTCGAACCCGGTTCCACGGCTCCCTTAAGCCTGGTCGGATTAGAGGCTAGAGGGACGCCTCCCAACCGATGATTCTAGCACCTAACCTCCGTTGAGATACTGGAATTTCTTACTAATGTGTTATACGGTGCCTATAAGACCATCTGGTATTATGTAGACAACTATGTCGAGAGGGCTGCTGAATTATTTTCTGAGCCTGCGGCGGCGGCTCTGGTTATGAGGGCTCTCTCAGTACGCGTTGGAATGGTTTAACTTGCTGTATTGTATAAATCACAAGCACAGGTAGGGGCAAACGGGTGCTCTCTCTAGAAAAATCTTCCGCCAACAGGTCACGTGCTTAGATTAATATCAATCGAGTTGTATGAGTGAATTCTATGATTTTGAATGAATGCTGAAAGACCCTCCTTCCCTTCTAAATTCTTATGCAAATTATCGTTTTTCACCTTTAAGATCAGCAAAATGTTTGGATGCGGTGATATTCCGTTTGAGTCAGACTCGGTGAGTTAATGCGCTCGCCTACGACTTCCGGGTCCCATTGCTGATTCAGTTGCTTCCCTTCATTGACGCTTGCGGTCAAAACTGACATCTGGCAGTAAAAATGTGACATTGAATATATTTAGTCTGATTTCAGCTGTTTTCATCAGCCGACTGCATGTACAATTTCGACAAGTTTAATATTTTCATCGACCATTTCACTTATTTGGTGTGAAATACCTTACGTCAAATATAAATTAATGAGTTCTTGCCACCAGGTCGTCAATAAGGAATATTACCTGGAAGTTCTACGCCGTTTGCATGAAGCAATCCGAAGAAAACGATCGGACCTGTGGCGTAACAATTGCACCACGATAACGCACCAGCTCACATCTCACTGCTTGTTCGTAAATTTTTGGCAAAAGCCAACACCATTATGATGCCTCAACCGTATTCATGGGTCATAGCCCCCTGTGATTTCTTCCTATTCCCAAAACTGAAAAAAACCTTGAAAGGACAACGTTTTGGAAACATTGAGGAGATCAAGATAGAAACGCCGATCACAGTTAAGCATATATATTCGTTTTGACTGCCAGCAATACACTAAGCTTTCAAAATGGCTGCCCTTAACAATTTACGATAGGGACATGTGTACCAAATCACAGAAAACAATTTTGTCAATTG
This sequence comes from Ladona fulva, assembly GCA_000376725.2. NCBI lineage: Eukaryota > Metazoa > Arthropoda > Insecta > Odonata > Libellulidae > Ladona > Ladona fulva. The sequence goes on along the minus strand of KZ308693.1, from coordinate 971,644 downwards.
GAATTATACAGCCCGGAAACTTTAAAATTCCGCTTTTTTATCACACCTCGTATATCTTTCCTAGTACATGACTACTCATAAATAAATTTCGCAGATTATAAAGAACTATAATCAGCATATAGTGAAAATAGAAATAACATTAATTCTACGATAAAAAAGCGGTATGCTATTTTAAAACACCCTCTAAATTTGCACACGTGCTGAGATACGGGCAAGAATTTGATTTTCAGATGGTAAATTTTTTTCGATTGTATGGTAAGCAATGATTATTTAATTTAAATTTTCATGAGGCAACAAAATCGATGACTAGACAGTTTTTTTTATTTTTCACGGCGGTTAATAACAAATTGATTGATAATCGTAGATTTTTAAAGCCCCGTAAATCTGAGAGAGCTCAAATATTTCTTCCCCGTAAATTTAGCTTTTTACCTACGGCAGCTAAGAAGGTGCAATTATCTTTAATTTTATGCGAAATACATTACTATGCACTGTTTACAAGGCTTGCAATAAATTAACAAAATCCAGGGACATAATAATTAAAAATTCGTAAATAGAATTCAAAAGCAGGACCTAACAAGAATATCTGATAACTATTGAAGGAGGACAAAGTAAAGAAATGGCAGCGACAGAATTGTATTTTCAGTATTTTCAGAAAACCAACTATCGCAAACTTGGCTATTTATAACTTCAAAAGTATGGACTCAAGTACGAAAACTGCAATTCGACTTTCGACCGTAATTTGAGATTCGACTTTCAGCGATTATAATTTTAGGGGAATTACCCGACAATTCGATTCAAAATGTGTTGCTAGAGAAAAATATGCAATACGTCAATAACGCAGAAGTATAGGATTGCAGCTGACCAATCAAGAAGCCCCAGTGGAATTGGAAATGTAAATTCCGCGGCTCACAAAACAATCTTGGTCGGCCCAAACTCGGTAATCAATTTTACAATTTATTCAAAGAAACCGGACATTTCGGAGGTCAACCAGGATCGTAGTTGATACTTTGGAGGTCCATATCGGAAGATCTAATGTCCATTGTAAGTATCCCTCATGGAAAATTCAGGAAATGATAACTGAACATCCGGCAAACGAGGAATGCAGATAGCTATGCTCTCTTATACAACTCGTGAGTATGACTAACGCTCATGTTCAAAAGTGAACACAGTCATAAAAAATAAACGCCAGCGGCTGCATTTATGTGCAGTCCTTTTTGTAATCGAGTCGGAAGCACATCCGGTTTCAGCCATTTCTTAAGAAATAAAATACCACGTGCCGTAGAAAAACAAAAACCTACGTGATGCAATATGTTTATCTGTGTATGTACATATCTATGACATTTACAAAGGAGGATAATTCGCTACTATGGAAGTCATTAACCATAGGAAAGAGACATTTTTGTTCGAGGTTTCAGGCATCTTGAATCCAATTCTGTGGAAAGTGTATGACCATGCATTGATAAAGTAAAATATATTTATAAAATGTTCATAATCCTTGCTTCCCTAAATATTTTATAATACAATAAAATAATCATGTAGTCCTTTCATTACAGTTACGTTGAGAAAATATACGTTCGTTATCTGACATTTCTGAAAATGTAACCATGAAAGTAGAACTGAAAAGAAAAACTGAGGAGCAGCATGGATAACTTGGATAATGAAAGGAACTAAAAAGAACATCGGAGCAGCATGGATAACTTGTACATTATGTATGTACGTACAAAATAAAATGCTGCGGAACGGTAGGACCAAAAAACGGTGGTGAAGCGAAACAAGTCCATGGACCTAAAAGGAACATGATAACGACGGTTGAGACATACACAGTTAACGAAAATATATTCCATTTTCATCGTACTTGTGCTACGATTCTGTTCACTAAGTTATTAAAATTGTTATGAAAGCAGATACAGTTCTTTTTCGCGATTAGTGCGAACTCCTGTTCCTTAATAAGACGTGCTAATTAGGTAATGATATGACTTTCACAAAGCCTCCTGACCACGTAATCATTCTCGAAATGCAGGATGTACTATGATAAGGGAGTTAGGAAAAATCCTGCCAAGATTACAACGTATCTCAAAGGCAGGCGCTAACGAAAAAATCTGGGAAGTTTTTAAGGGAGAAGAAATATATACATTTACATTTGAACCCAGCAAACCGCTAGAGCGCATGGCAGGGGGTGTAAAACACCGATATACCTATCTAACCTGCATGCTGTTCGCTTCTCTAATACATCGCGGAAAAAATGGCCAAAAATAACTAACCGTCCTGGCAACTATCTCCCTGTAACGCTTCTTCGTTTTGACCCGAAGATCACGTTCGGTACTAACTGGGATGGCAATATCAACAACCTCCTCCCTGAGATCCGTAGTGAGAAATTTATTAAAAAGCTTCCTACGGTAATCTAGTCTTCTATCACTAAGCGAATTCCATCCGAGAGATTCTACCATAGCTAAAATAATAATATATATTAGCCAAAAACACTACGTTTAGCCTAATTCATAATCTTATCTTCAAAAGTAGAGTAATGGAGAACCGATTGAACTCTAATTAACCTCCTCAGACAATTTTCTCTACTTTCCTCGTGTTGACGATGATAATTTTTTTTGTGAATAACCTTTCAGATCAATTGGAAAACTCGAAATGATGTCTCACCGGTGCTCGAAATATTTTAATAATGAAAATCGAAGGTCCACCTCATAAAATATATCAGGATAAAACCTGATTACAGAAAATGAAAGACGTAGATTTGCTAATTCACTTTTAAAATAATTCAGGTGAGTTAAAAAATATTAATGGAGAAGTAAAGGATAATCACAAAACGGAAATTGTTAATCAATCATCCGTAATCATGGGAAAAATATATTGCTAGATTGCGAGTGTAATAGGGAACGATTTTTTTAGAATCTCTAATTTGCATTGCTTTGTAAACACCACTTTATTTCTTTGGAAAAGTGAATTATAAAATTCAATTAATCATTACGTTTTGAAAACAGAAGTTTGAAAATTCTCTTTCGAAGAGCTTTATGAAGTTTTAGTCGACTAAGGCAATATAAAATCAGCAGCAACGGTCACTACTACACAGATTTTTTCCATAAAATAGACAAAATGATGACTAGGTCACCAATTACTTTTTATAGCTGGAGCACGTCACTTGACCTTACTCAAGATTCAGCGATTAATTAATTAACTGCAGTAGCTAATTCAATTACCAGTTCGTTTCCCATCTCTGTAGTCTGTTGATTACTCATATATATCCGTAGTTTAAGAATTACTTCGAATATTTGCAGAATACTGTTTCTCAGATTCATCCTTTGATGTATGGCTATCCGCTTACTCATTAATCATGATAATTTAGACAGCTTACAGTTATGACAAAGAACGTCTTTCAAAGTTTTCTCATGATTCACTCCCCGAGTTTCACAAGTTTTCATCCTGAAGCTCTCAAATAAGGAGATTACGATAAGGTCTTTACGACTTAACTAAAACACTACCCTCGTCTTAAATTTTGAAGTATGAGTTTAGAGCCCTTGCTCCACTTTTTCCCAATCGCTGCAGTAGCGTAAGAGCCTTGGCCTCCTCTGAGATCAGCCACTCTCTCCTTAACCTTTCCTACCGAGATTCTCAATCCTGTAAATCTCGGGTCCTCATTCACTTTCGCTCTTTATTTCATTTATTATAAAACTATCTGCTCTTGCCGGCAATAGTGACAACATTTCCTGATCTGTAAACTGTATTAGATTTCTACNGGAAAAAGCTGAGGGGAAGACAGAAACAAAAGTTGTTAGAAGGCTTAAAGGGTGAGGTAAGTTACCAGTAGGTTAAGGGAAAATGAGATTAGTGGGGAATATAAGGGCACATGAACATACTTAAAGGTAGACAACTTATAATCGTAAATAGCTGGAATAACGGATAAATTTTTGAACTTATTGGTCAGGAAACACGAAGTCTCGCTCGTCATGAGTAAAATTATTGCGCTTTCATAAGCAGCTACCATCCATTCGAATTGACTCAAATTTCATTATATATTCAAATTATAGAGACTTCACGAATGTTGTTCAATATATGATCAGATTAAACTATGCCGGACAAGATTCTTCAGAATAACAATCTGTACGGTAATTATTTGATCAAGCTTTGAAGAGGTTAAAAGAGTAACCAAGAGACAAATTAACGGAAAAGCTCTCTCGCTGTAAGTTCTCATAGTATCACTGTTGGAGTATCTCAAATTTTTAATTGCATTAGATAAACATCTTTTCTCTTTCCCCTAAAAACCTGAGGTCAACTAAACTATTTCCAAGTTGTTTCAAATTAAAAGTTACATTAAAGCATTTTTCTACGAAGTCTATTCAGTCCTATTAAACTAGGTATAAACACGTGAATTTTTAAATACAATCAAACGGAAGTCATAGAGATGACGAAGGATTGAAATTTAACCATTTACAAATATATCAGCATGAGTTATCACGATCTATTTATATTGCCAAATTCAATTGTAAATAACAAACCAATTGGTAGCTAATGTTCTGCCACGGTATTTTGCGCTTATCCAGCAGTTGTAGGATTCTATGATGTGTTATTTCATTATTCAAGTAATCCAGGAGGGAGTGATTGGATTACGAATCAGCTGCAGTTCCTAAAATTTTAACGGATTTAAACAAATGAAATCAATCAAATTTAGCTGAGTATTTATGAAAAACATTGAAATTTTAAAAGCTGAAATGTTCGCTAAAGATATCGAAAATTAAGACGAAAATATGCGATATGTTTACGAAAAATCGACTGAAGGAGAATAATACCTGGTTATTTGGAAGTGGAATTAATATTCCTTGGATGAGAAATTTTCATTTTTGCGGCTTTAAACGTTTTTTCCATAACCGTAGATAGTAAACAAGCGTAGTTACACGTAAATCTGTGGTCTATGAAAGCGAGTGTTACACTCCTGTGAACCTATTATGCTACTCTTCTCCACGTTGGTGGAGTAAAGTAACATAATAGGTACACAGATGTGGCATTAAGTAACAGGAAAGTAATTTATCAATTAGTCATGCCTGGATACTGGTGAGAAATGCTAACTCCTCCTCTTGAGTCACAGACCAAAGCAGACTTCCTTTCGGGACGCGACCCACTAATGGGACTTTCAAGTCTGTATAGAGAGACTCGAGTTCTAACACAGGAGTATATAATATCTATAATAATAATTAAAACGTAAATTTAAGCATCTCCATTGCTTCATTCGACTAATGCTATAATCTTATTCTTATCTAATTTTTTGTATTTTAACGGTTTTATTTAATCTTCTACATATCTAGAAATGTATCGAATATTTCTTACTCTTATCGGTATTCAGTTAGGCGAAAATTATTGCCACCTACTCAGAGTACATTGTAAATAAATTCAGAAATAGTTCAAGTCTCGGTGCTACTGCTGTGGCAACATTTTATTGATAGCAACGCAAATATTTACTAAATTCGCTTGCAAATTTAAAGAAAAATCTACATGTTTTATCCAAGTTTTCGCGATTTCAGATCTTAAAGAATAATAGCAATAAAAATCAGAATTTCATTTGAATTTTCTTTCTTATGGTACAACTTTCGATTATGTGCAACCATTATTTCTAGTTGAATTTTATAAAAGAAAAAATCTCTGCAGGGAGAGGAAAAGTCACTTTATGAGTATCTTACGGAAGTTACTGACATAGGAAAAATAAATAAAAATTTGTACAAGAACATGAAATATAAACACGACCGTGATTTTGGTGATAGATTTCTAGTCCATTTCATGCTTTATACATAGTATACTACTCAGGTTCAGATTTTCACAGTTTAATACCTGTATGCTGATTGCTTAATGATGGAGCTTTATTCAAGTCAGTTCTCAATACCTCAGACGCAGAATTTAACATAACATTTGTGGGTAGAACATTATACCACAAGAATTATTTTCATAAAATCAACTTATATCAAATAAATAAGGGAAGGATACTAGTTTTGCGTGCCGATAGAGAGAATATACCCACCTTTTATTAAATTAAAGAACGACTTTAACATGAGAGTCTCTCTGTGCTATGCCCTCAATTTGATCTCATTAGTGTCTACAGCCATTACTCAAGGTTTAATATTTATTTCCAAGAGCAAGAAATTTTATAACTCTCCTTCAAGCTGTCTTTAAGTTAGCTAGTTCGACCTTACATTTCAAAGACATGCATTACCCTACTGTAAAGATGACTACACATATAATCACGGCAGCGCGGCAATTTATCCATTTACGTTATTTTGCGTGAATAGATTAACAACCACTTTTTCTACACCGTGAAAAGCAAGGTCGAAATCTATATGTTGCCTTCAGAATAAGGGGAAGCACCACGGCCGATTACTAGTCATGAAGATCCTAGTTTCGTTGTATCATTCAAACATCAGAATATTTATTCTTAAAGTACCTGAAAATGTTGGTGAAACTTTATTCGTTTCTCGGAATGGTATAAATGCCGAAGGATAAACTTCTTTAAAACGGTATGAAAGACTGAAACACTGGATAATGCTTCTAAGACCAATATTATATTTGATTAGCATCATTATGGGAATACATTGAAATATACATTCCCTATATTGGTACCTGCAATATCTAAAATGGAACAATGAAAAAAAAGCTGATTATAAATCTATATATGAAATTTTCGTTAATATTTTTATATTCATAGAGTCCGAAAAGGATCTGAAATGGTATTGCAGAGAATTGAAATTGAAGATTCAATGCTCAATTACTATAAATGCGAATTGCAAAAAATCTGTGAATACAGTCAATAAAAAATACGACGAATTTAAGATAGGCAACCGTATAATACAAATGAAAATTAAATAAACGCATGCTATATAACTTTGTGATGTTCCGAAGATTTTCCGTTGGATTTTATCAGGATTCATTTCCAGGAGGAAAAGCATACGCAGAGAAATAATTAAGAAAGTTACATCAAAAAACAGATACTTTATCTTCCAGAGTTAAAAAAAATGATAATGTTTTGTAAAAAAATTTGCCATCACATTCTCCATGTTTCCACCAGCACAACTCTTACCAAGTATTTAAGCGTTCAGGCAATTTTCGGTTTTCATTTTTAGAAATGAGTGAGAAACCGAGATTTTATTTTTCTATCGGGTGAAAGGTGAAAAGTGACCACCGAATTAATCATCAATAATTATTTTCCATAGCTCACCAAGCATCTGCATTAAATCCAGGGTCCTTCAGAAGAGAGACAGTGAATCCGAAATAGCTTTCAAGTTGTCTTGTTGGATCACTGAAAACTATAGGATGCTCCACGTCCACATTTAATGCGCCTGCCAAGCCGAGCAGGGCGCAAGACACCAACAGTCCGACCATGTGATGCTGTTCACGCGCACGACTCTCCTGAAGATTTCACTCTTTCCTCACTCAACTCCGGCTCGATACTGAATAGAAACTTAAGAGACCGGTTCCGTCACCGTTCCTCGTACATACAACTAGGTGACGTCGACGGGAGGGAAATCGCCGATGGAAAATGCGTCATCCAAGAACCGACTCTCCTCGCGCAACGATGACCGCCACCTCTACGTTTTCCAAGAACCGCTCGCTCTTCTCTTCCCGGACGAAAGAACCAGCGATTCCACACTTTGCAGATATTCAAAGTAAACATTTGCGCAAGTGAGATAAGTTTTTGGAATGCGTGCCTTGACTTATTTCTCAGATTTATTTTTCGGGACAATTTTTTAAAAGGCGAACCACTGTTACCAACGGGAATGCCTCCAGAACACCATAGCGAAGAAATAAATGCCCTTATAAAGAGAAACATCCGTCGGAATTGCCTCATGCAGTAATTTATTCCTGGTATTTGGAGTTTCCGTACGTTACTGATGTTTTTTTTTGAGAGAGGTCATTTAAAATCAAAATTGCCTCGACGAAACCGTGTCGGCAACGATAAATCTCTCTTTAATTGACACTCTTGGCAAGTTGAGATTATCCAGTTGCGCTGAATGTCTCAGTTACTCTTATGTCATAAAGTCGGTGATGATTAATTCCGGAACATCGAACGATTTAGTCAGGTCACTTTGATAACCCGTTATATCTGTGAATGAATAAATGGAAATCGAGCTCTATCACGTATTTACAAACAATGGTTTTAAAGAAAGGGTTGAAATCCGAGATAATTGGTATAAGAATGTTTTAAAGTAAATCCATAACATTTAAAAATTAAATTGTGAGTTTCTTCAGTCAGATAAACAGTATGATATCATAAACAATGTGTAGGTATCTCTGAAAACAAAAACGTTTAAAAAGTTTGTGTCTCGTCCAGGATGATGAAATATTGTTCATAAGAACGAAAAGAAGAGTTGAAATTTCCATATACTAAATTTCGATATTTTCCTCAGATATAGCGGAAAATTTCGTTCTATCATAGGCTACAGCTGCTAACAAACGTAGGAAACTAATTAATTACATTCATAATTAATAAATTTTTTAGACTCTAATAGAGTTACAGATATGGATTATTTTTCAATCAGAAACTACCAGGGAAAGGCCAAACGAAAAGTATTTGATTAATATGTGTTCATAACCTAAGGTGTCATTCACTTCAACGGCTTCCATTCTCGTTTATTTCATAAACATGTTCGAATATCTAAAATATACGAGAGATTTAAGATGGGAAAGCATAAGTAGTTGTTAGATTAGACCAGGCGATACACGTAACTGAGCTTGGAACCTTCTCAGAACGAATCCGATGCAGATGTTGGACATTTTCTCCACTTTCCACTAGCCAAGCCCTTTGTTTACTAACTCAGCTTATCCTTAAGATGATATGACAAAAGACTACTTCTTGTTTATGTACGCGTACTTTTTCTACCGTAATCGCTGACATTTTCTGTTTCGATTTCAATTTTAGTTACCATGGCGTCGGTTGTTATTCTCGTTACCATGGAAAAGATGGTAGCTGTCCGCTCACATTCTCAGAGCCCGAGGGATAATTGTTCTCAGACCCAGGGGCCTGCTCCCCTGGTGCTAAAGATCGTACATGATTAGATAAGGGATGGCTACGGAAAGAGTACCGTAGGCTGGAGCACATACATCTCTGAGGCTCATTTCTTTTAAAATAATCAAAAGTGATGATTGTGAAAGCCTTTAGTAATTTACTCATCTGTCCAAACGTTGGCGCCAGATTGATTGATTATATCCTGAAGCGGATACCTTAATTGCTGTCTAAAGTCGGATCTCCTCGTGAAACATGAAGATATGTTGGGCTACATTCAGAGTAGCTAATCTCTGACAATTCGGTAAATTATGGCAATAATGTCATAAAGTTTAATAGAGCTTGTTATACTTCACTATGAAGAACTATTCGATAAAAAATGGGAGAAGCTAATATGTATGTACGTTATCTAGGTGTTATGCAATGTTTTCTATCTTATTGTGTTTAGTTTGTGCCTTGAAATTTCTGTACTGTAACTTCTGTATTGTAAGGCGTATAGTATTGTTGGGCATAATGGGTGCTGCGGACTTTTCGTATGTATTGGATGTGTGCAGATGTTTTTTCTTCTTCTTTTTCTTTTTATACATATATGCGACGTTGCCACCGAACGATTGTTCACTTGTAACGTGTATACTTTATAATATAATTTCACGGGTATCGTCGGGCAAAAAGGCTTTCAAGATTTCCAAAGTTTAATCGAGCATTCTTTTATCGACGTCGATGCAGTTCTCTACATATAAACATTATCCAGAAATGGTAGAAATGGTTTAGCTAGATACTTAGAGATATCAAATCTAGGCAAAGACATACAACGATCCTTTCTAAATCTATCATTTTTTATTTCCATTGAAAAAATAGGTAGAAGCGATAGAAAACTATCGAGAAACTTGTTTCCAAAAATAATTTAATGAAAGCTTGAATCTTTTTTATAAATCGTGCGTCTTTTAGCTTAACATGATTATGTATATCGCAGGAAACGTAAAATAGTCAATAATTTTATCGTAAGTGAGCATAGAAGTAATGTGCTGAAAATTTGATCGATATGTGCCCGAAAATAAACTTAAAATACAACGTCTATACTTTAGTGAAAATGACATTCAGTTATCTTTCTAGCTCACCTATTCGAAAAAGTTTGTGAGGTTCTCTATTAGGTAAACCGCAGACAGAAGATTAGTCCCCACTTTGCAATTCCCACACCCCAATTTATTTGCAATAAAGAAAAGAGCATTCCTCTATCACCAGAGCTACAAACTACTTGTAAGGGGGGGACAATTAGCGTGAGCACGTTCAGCAGACAACAGCAAGAAAACGCATTAACCGACTCCGGCGGTGCGCTAATGTAATGTTAGGTAACTCGAATAGGCAATCATGGAAGATATTTTTAGCGATGCGTTGAGAGTTACGGTGTTGTCCTTATGTTCAGGCGAGGAATTCACTACGGGGAACTACCAAACACCTTAGCTATGGAAGGCCGACAGGTCTCTGTGAGCTGGAACAAGATGGGCGGCCGCATTTTTTAAAAGAAATTTGTCCGAAAGAGAGAGTAAGAAATTGGCATATGGAGACCTCAGTAGCCTGGGAGAGTTTTTGATTGATCGTTGATTATTTGGAAGGCAATAATTTTTTTCATCACACTCATTGCTCATTTAATTTACCGTATTATTTATATTAGTACTAATTACCTTTGACATCTATAAACAGAATCTTTTCATTGATCCAAATTAGTAATAAATTATAGAGATTTATACATAGAGACACAAAAGCACCTCCTTTATCTTATGGAAGAAATCATTACTGTATAGGTAAGAAATTGATCTGGGAATAGTTTACTTACATTTTGAAAAATTGCGTTTTACTGTTTCAAAGGAACTTTTCATATATAAATACATATGAGGGCATTTACTATGAATACATTATTCGTGAGTATTTGAGATTAATTATCCTGCACAATGAACTCCATACTCTATGAAGTAACCCATTCGTGCGGTATTTTTCCTCTGAGAGATTTATCTATTTATTAAAAATAATATTAAGACATCGATTATGTGCTCTATGAGTTAAAAGTACGAATTATTTACCACATATGAATGATCTACCATGTATGATGTACCAAGTGAGTATAGATGTACCAAAAGCGCTGTAGATGCCTTTCGTAGGTAGACCTACAAATTTCCAACAACTAAGAAATTTTTTTCTGGGACAACATCTCCGGGCGTTACTAGAAAAATATTTCATAACTCAAATACAGAAATAATTTGAAAGAATCTGGATCAGTTTCGTATTTAGAAAAGGTTATCCGGGTACTACCATTATCAGCCGTGTATATTCTCGGGAAATCGACATTATTCGGCGGTATAATCGACAGAAAATAAAACAAATGTGGCAGTTGCTAAAAAAAATGAAATTTTCATCACGATAATTACCTTAATAACAACAATACCATACTGTAGAAAGACTTAATTCTTTCCCGGCGAATACTATGTAGATAGTCCTTCCGGGTAGTCTGCCGGGCAAGTTCTCGGACAACTGACGTTTCGGCCACCGAGTTCACATTTTTCGGAAGTTGCGAAATATTAATTTTAGAAGCAAGGCCTTTAAAATAGAAGAGGGTACCTTATTTGAAGACAACTATAAGACGGTCGGTTCGAAAACGCTACAGAACCAGAAGAAATGGGAAGGATGATCAACCTACCAATGATCATCTGATCATTGTATTTTATTTTTCTTGCTTAATTACTACCACATGTTTAATTTTTTGACGCATATAAACTACCTCGTATTCATATTTAGTATGAGTTAACGTCAAAAGAGTAAAACTGATACTCTTTCAAAGATCGCTCGCCAGCACGCCAAAGACCATCTTGTGAAACCCATCTCAGGAATTATTTTTGGACTCCTGGTGTAGAAGTAGAAAAACAAACTTTCTAATTACCTTTAGGAGAAAAAGGAAACTTGCGATCTATTCAATAGATGTTATGAATTTGTTTCATTTATCTATTCCATGATTATTAGTAAAAGCGTCAGTAAGAATATTTCTCAGTTAGCCAATTAGTATAAGTAACTGTTCAGATTGACGTTCTCCTCTTCTTCAAATCCTCCCAACTTAACCCTTCATGAGTCCCGTCTTAAGTAAAAGGAAAATTTTTTGTAATCTCCTGCCAATGCTTCTATTACTTCAAGTTCTATATTTCTCACTATTCACCACATTGCATAAGTGTTATCGTAAGAATGTCGAGACAAGGTCGATCCGGAAAAGGGATATCTCATGGATTTCGCGACTATTGAGCACGTCTCGTTTTGAATTGAAAGTATATGAAACATACAACAACTGAAAATCTTCGCAGCGCTCAATCGGTCTAGCGCTCAATCCTCAGCTCTCAGTTGTCACGCGCTCATTTGTACGGATACGTATATTATGTTATCTATCCCGCTTTTGAAAATGTATTGGGAAATTTATTGAAGTTTCGTTTTAAATCATTTCAGTTTTGACTTTCTCCTTTTTTTCAGATCATCATAGAAATTATTTGCTTGGAGAATGATTGTAACATATCACGTCAAATATCAATTAATTCCTTCAATTTCGATCATGTTACCACTAACTCAAGTGGTTGCTCTGAGAAGTCGTTGCCCGAAGGAAAGGAAATTGCGACAGTTTGGGAGAGGCTTTCCGTGAGGATGGTTCCATCCGTTTTTTGTTATGATACTGATAAACCTTGCGACAAAATCTTTGGGTGGGCAGATGTGAAAGAGGTAAAGTATGGGTTGGGGCAGTATTTTTTAAAGGTAGAGAACCTCCATTAGCAATTGATGATCTTGGGGACCGTGGGAAGGATTAATGATGCAAAATTAATCAAGACTTTGAAAAATCATTATTCAGTGAAATGACCCGTAAATATAGTTCATTAATGACTACCGGGTAGCCAAGTGTGTAGCGCGTTCGCCTTTAATGAAAGCGGACCCGGGTTCGATTTCCGGTGAAAGCCCATATGTGTGAAACGGTCTTAGCGGTCGAAGCAATTTTCCAACATTACCACTACAAATTAAGTTCATTAAGTCGTATAACATGCAGCAGGATTTCAAATTTAATGCCGCAACACTTGTCCTCAATTTATCTGCCCCAACTTATCATAGTGATGATGTTCACTCGAAACTGAAGATAAAATAATTCCCCAAGTTCTATTTTTTCACTTTCGAACCGTTAAATTTCATTTACCTAATCACGGGTTTATGGAATCATAAAATCAACACTTTCAGGGATTACAAATCCCTAAAATTTCATTATTGATTTAAAATTAGCGCTAAAAGATTTCATTATTCTCGACTATGAATAATGTAATATGAATGACTATGCATAAAACTTTGACTACAATGATCTGGAATTCTTAACTTAATTCGTAAATTCACTTAAATAATGCAAATACATAAAAATGTTTTCTTTAACCTCTTATCAAAAGGTTCACACATTCAAACTTCTTTCAAATCTATATCATACTATTAAAATCAAAATTTGGTATCAAAATTGAAGTTTCTACCGTGCCAAATTATCTTACGAAATATTTTTTTTAATACAGCGGAAACCATCCTTAAATGGGTGAATAACTTCGGAGACTTACTGGACGTTGATCAACCTCTCCGCATTTTCGGCTACAATTTTTTCAGATGACTAGAGTCGCCAGCAAACCTGCCGGCATTTTTAATCAGTCAATTGACCTGAAGAAGCTGTTATTGCTTATATTACCTAAATATTAACGTCGGCATCAGGAAATTTTTCAAGAAAGCATCCGTCTCATGCGGTATTTCGGAAGAGTCGCATTCACTGAGATTTCTCCACAGCCATTTAATTGGAAGAAAAGAGATCGATCGAAATTTTGAACTTTTTTAAAAGTAAAGCGAAAAAGGACGATTTTAATCACGAGAATTTTTAGGTGACTGTGAGCGTTATTTTTCCGACCTCATCAGCTAAGATGCTCTCTTAGATTTGCAAAGCTACCTAAATTGTAAAATATCGCTGAATTCGAACGATGTCCATGACAACCATTTTTTTTCTGTTTTGCGCGAATTCAATCAACCGTATTGACATATAAAACATATGTTCGCGATGTTTGGTGAATCGGAATGGCTGGGGCTCCCGATAGCCAAGTGGGCAACGCGTTCGACTTAAGTGAAAGCGGTCCCGGGTTCGATTCCCGGTGGGGGCCTACGTGAGAAATGACCTAAGCTGTCGAAGCACTTTAAACAATACTGCTATACGGAATGGCTTCCCTGAGTTTCGCTAATGTTGTGTAGTTTGACCCGCGAATAACCTTGCGGTTTAGGAAGTTGGTTAATGGAAAATCCTAGTCAAGCTTACAATTATGTTTCTGGAACAACGGTTCAATGTCAGAGGAACTACACCAAAGAAAACAAACTTCAAATGCCTCCATGACTCACTACGACTTTCTCCGAGGTGGAACGACGTCATTCTGGGCGGCTTTCCTTCATGATGTTCAATTCGGACGACGCCGTTATTTGCTTCGAGGTGGAGTTAAACACCAGATTATCTTCCACTAAACCTTCTTTCATACTGGCTAGCAGCATTTGTAAATTGATTTAACTCGATGAATCGATCTGCATATCAGCTATGTAATAAAGTTTCATAAAAGCCATTATGTAGGAGCCATTGTTCTACCTTCTGTAGTCAGCAACCTACTCCTCAACCTCTTTTACCAGCCTCTACATGATAGCCTTATTTCTAGATATGAACAATATCCTGCCCTCCGTCTTTTAACGTTTAACCCGTTAACGGGAACATTTAAAAGATAAGGGAATTCTCCCTTATCTTTTAAATGTTCCCGTTTGCAAAGTTTAATTAGTTTTGGATGAGCCCTTAAATAAGAGCAAAAGTCTTGGAAATAGCGATAAAGTACGCTAACTGATGTTTCAGAATTCAGGAAACTTAACAAAAAATTTTTATTTACCTTGGGACAAACACGTTAAAAAGTCCGACATTGATGTTGTTGAATTCGGATCCTCCTTTCGCCCAGCGGAAGTGACAATGATAAAAATGCCTACTATGTGAAGAAACCGAACTCTCCACACGGAAGAAAGAATTAATCACTTCCGTTACGCTGAATTATGTCCACAATGAATGAAATTTCGACAAGGGAAAATTCCCCGGCTCAATTTTATATTCGTTATAAGATATCTAAAATCAATTTCATGTATAGTGTTTGCTTTCATATTCAGAATTTTGGGTAAAGGTATATAATAAATCTGTACCTTCAACGTGTCACGAATGAGCAGCTAAATTTTCTGCTTTTACCCTTGCTACCCAGATGAATTTGTATTTAATCTTTGGCTCTTCTTTCTATAGGTTTCGCAATTAATAGGAGAATGATATGTGGTTTTTAACTTGAAGTGAAATGATCAAGCAATATCCTCACTAAATGTTGCTAAAGAAATTATTAGTTTGTTATAATTATTAGTGTTATCCCACTAACTGCAAAATAAGTACTGCTTGAATACATTACCATAATTTATTATACAAAAGTTCAATGTCAGTTCTTAGACTTGATCTTCAAAATTCACTCATACTACCCTGCCATCTTTACCTCAGTTGTGTAAAAATTACAAAATATTAAAAATAACGGATCTTTAAAATGATGGATATTAAATCCAGAAAAACACTGATTTACATACAAAAATCACATAATTGAGCATTTTGTAACACAGCAAAATGCAGTGACTAGATGACAATGTTCACAGAAACTTCAAGAGATCTCAAAGCACTATTAATCACTCATGTTAGCAGTTAAACTCTCTTCCATCTGAAATAGAAAGCATGAGAAATTATTTGTTTGGATTTTGGCTATCAAAATCAAATCTTGATATATAATCTATATACGTACCTCTGACTTGTGTTTCAATTTTTCCATCTCCTCCTTTTTGTCCCTCTTAAAGAATCCCAGCTTTAAACATGAAAGAAATTTTTAATTTTATTGTGAGTAAGAATTCAATCATTATGTTAATAGCATGCTCAAAAATAATTATAGATTAAAAAAGCAGTGCCCTAACCATGTCTCACGTGCCAAAACAAACAGAACATATAATTTCCCCTGGCCCTTAAGCACATTTGCAGCAAAAGTTGCAGGTATTACTAATTGATTATAATTTCATAAATTATGCTACTACATATGATTCAGTGTTCCATTAAAAATCTGAGAATCAAAGGAAAAATTGTTCTGCATTGGTAACTCTAAGCATTAAAGCATGGCAAACGGGAAATGTGAGGTTTGAGTCCTGATTACATCCAACTTTTTCTCTTCTGGTTTCTCCTCTAATACTTGACATGTATTTAAGGTATAACTGACTGCTTAATTTCCAACAGGATCAGCCATCAACAAGGGGGTCTAGTAGCAAAATTTCCATATGACACCTAATCCACTTCTTCCGCCTTCATGATAAATAATTGTCCATGAATAAAGCATGATATTTGATGTAACATAAATTTCTACATATATCCGGTTTGCCATCTTCTAAATAAGGAAGCTTATATAATGGAGTCCCCTTTAATTGAGGCCTGGATGCTCAGCATCCACAGAATCCTCACTCTTGGCCAGCCATGATTGGCAATGATATTTAATTATTTTTAGATAATTTCAAGTAAAAGGAGAGATAATTTGAGGTCAAATGATAATGAAGTAGAATTTAAGGTAAAGGAAAAAATTAATATATTATTTTCTTGATTTTTTTAATAATTATGCAACTCAACCCCAGAGCAGTGAGCTGTCTAGTCCACCAACGAAAGAGTTAGGGCACTGCTGGATTAGACTCTTGGAGTAGTTATAAACCGAACTTTAAACAAACAAAATATTTACCTTTATTAGGCCTAAAATAAGAAGAAGTAATATTAAAAGTCCTCCAATTATTGCAAGTGCTATAATCCATGATGCAATTTTGGATTCTGGTAATTTTTCTAAAAATGTATAAACATGAACATGGTCCATCCTGAAAACAAATTATGCACCTGATATAAATAGTTGATAAAAAATGTAATCAAAGTTAACATTTTCTTATTGTAATTATTTTAATAAGGATGCAAAGGATTATTATATTTAATAAAGGATTTGCTTATAATTGAATGATAAAATTGTACGTACAATTTGTCATCATATTTTGTAGGTTTAGGCACATCTAATATTTCAATGCTGCCAGTAGAAGATACTAAAATGAGATCCTTGTATTCCAAAAAAGATTCTGTAAAAGAATAGCATTGTAGACTTAATTAGTTTCTTACTTTAA
Organism: Ladona fulva; assembly: GCA_000376725.2. Taxonomy (NCBI): domain Eukaryota; kingdom Metazoa; phylum Arthropoda; class Insecta; order Odonata; family Libellulidae; genus Ladona; species Ladona fulva. Next base: position 954,372 of record KZ308693.1, on the reverse strand, counting down.
TCAACAACCTGTTGCAGACTTTCTGAAACTTTTTCCACTTTTTAGCATTGCTGCCCATGATTTGTTAATAAGCCTCATTCTATTTTAACCATAAAGTGAAAACATCGATTGTAGAAAAAAAAAATGCTTAGCCTAACAGATTGGTGTCTTTCTACTGAGTAAGAGTAATGACATAAATGATAAAAGTAAGTTCCAATTATTAAATTTAAATCCACATACCCAAATCTCTTGGATATACTTTGAAAGGAAGTATTATGTTTGCTCTTGTTTGGGTTGGTTTAAATGGTCCTAAATTGCAATCAACAGTCACACATTCAACTCCAACTGTTGAACAATTAATGAAAACTGTCTTTTCTTTGTCTATAGAATATAATGATGGTATTTCTCTCTTTCTTCTTCTGATTTTCTTTTCTTCAAGTATAATTTCCCTCCTCTCTGAAGTAATATCATACTTGATAGAAAAGTTGCTCTCATATCCAATTTTTTGGTCCATAAAAAAAGAAAAGTCCCTGCCACTACAATCAAACAATTCTGATGATTCAGAATCTATCTTTATCTGAAAAATTAACAAAATGTTATGAGTTATATAACTATAGTAAATAGATTTTCAAATGAAAAGCAATTATTAGTTTTTAAAATATAAAATGTACTATATAAAAAATAAGGCAAACAGATGTACACTTTTCCACAGAATTTCTTTGGAAAAGTGTACATCTGTTTGCCTTATTTTTTATGATGGATTTCCACAACATCAAGGCTGCCTCAGTCGATTTTGTACTATATAAATTTGTACCTGACATTTGTACCTATTTCATGCTCTAAAAGAAGTGAATATTTTAAAGACTAAAGGATATGCATAAAATTAAACATTGTGACAATCGTTTTTCCAAAAAAAATATTTAATACTTATTTGCATATGCAATCACTCATGCATGTTAATTTAACATACCTGTGGTTTATAAATTTTGGTAAGGGTAACAGTACCAGAGGGAGTAGTAATTCTGTATGGAATACTAAATGATGCATTCACTTTCTGAACAGGACTTGGGCCAAGGTTATGAATCTAAAATAAATTTTAGAATTACATATTATTATTGAAACTTGTGTCTCAGGAAGAAACGAAGCAATTTTAAATGAACATACCTCATAAGAATGAGAAAATGATACTGCCTTATCAGAAAAGGTTTCATTCTTTTTTACAAGGTAAAAGTGGTCTTGACTGGATTTCCTATATTTGAATTGTGTTATTGTAAAATAGAAGTGTTATTTTTTCACTTTTACTGCAAAATATAGTTGATGAATCACATAAAAATATGAGCAGAGATGATTGCTTCTAGAAAAAATAACATTTACCCAGAAATTGAAATATCTGAAACAGCTCTCAAGGGTAATATAACCTCCTTTATATTATCATCCATTTCTAATTCCTCTCCAGTGCTTCCAGAGTTAATGTTAAAAGTAATTTGATCAGAATTTGTGGGAATATTCTTGGTATCAAATTGAAGTATCAACTCTTTCTGAAATGAAAATGTATTGTGACTGAAAAGTGCTTTGGAAGTCTGAAATGAATTTCATGTAGGTTTTAAAAACTCACTGTAATATATGGGCCAAGAGGATTTCCCATTTCACACTGCAAGCCATTTATATCAGAAGTGTTTGAAGCAATAGATATTTCTTTACAATTCTTTGGCACACGAATAAGTGGTATAACACTTGGAAAAGTTATGTTGGTATAAGAAAGGAATGCAGGGTCTCCAGTATTTTTCAGTAAAACTTTCAATTGAATACTATCTGAGGAACCAATCACGTATGAAGATGACCTAGTTGGATAAAGAAAGAGGTACAAAACTGGATCTCTTTATCTTTGTTTCCTTAGAAATCATAATTTACTCTTAAATGTGCAATCCTTATATAAATCAAAAATTTCTATGAGTCCATTTAGTTACCTGAAGTCTACAAAAGAAACATAGTTTTTAATGTCAGTTTTACAGATATCATCCTTGCATCCAGTGGCATATGGAACTTTGTGAATCACATGAGAAGGAACGGATGGGTCCAAAATTGGGCAAGTTTTACAAAATCCATCTGAAATACATATAGTAATATTATTAGTTTTGCTGTATTCATCGTATTAACATTATCTTGTCAAATTTTTCTCCTTACTCTTAGTTCTCCTTCTATCTGTTCCTGATTGAGAGGAGTTTGTCAGATTGTACTGCATTAAAATTTCAATTGGTTTTGAAAAATCTAAATACGAGCCCTTAAAAAAAGAAACAATATCTTTTAACAATTTTTCTTTAATCTTTTTATGTTTATAAGACTATTCCAACATTTTATGAAAATGTTAAACCTTTCACAAATAACCTTATAAAGAATACAAAATATCACAAGGATGTTTGATAGTATAACTCTTGCACAAAAGAAACTGAAGCTGCAGTCATCTACATGTATGGATTCAGTTTAACTCAAACCAAGAAAAATAATATACCATAAAATACAATAAATAGCACATGAGATTCTACTTCAGGATACTCACAATAATTTCAATGCCAAATTCCTTACATTGCTCCATTCCATATTTGAGTTTTACTTTATATACATATAAACTTATATTTTTTGAATCTAAAATGAACACAGCTCTACCATATGTTGGGTCTGCCTTCAAAGTAACTTCTGCCTCTAATTTTGATCAAAAAGTTTAAATTAAAATATGATATTACTTTATAACCATAATACATAAATTAAAAGCCTCTCATCAATTTATTAATCACATTTACTTACCTATAGAATCAGGAGCATACTTCCCAACATATGAAATGCAGGCTTTTGCTCGAAATTCTGTATCATCAAAATTGATTCTGCGCACATTTGTTGCTAAATTAGCATAGAATTTGATAACTGGAAGTGATCTAAAGAGTACTACATGCCCAGAATCATAAGCACCCACAGCAACATCTGAAATTAAGTACAAACAGTAAAAACAATATTCTTTGTGGACATTGATTTGAAGTAGAAAATAGCCCAGAGAAATGGGCTCTCATCTGCTCTCATCTGTTTTTCATACAATAATTTCTGTAGCATAAAATGTTATACATATAATTAGTATGAATTAGAGCAAGCAGAACTGGCTTCGCTAGATAAAGTACGCCACCCAAATCCATAAGTGAAAGCAACAAATGTTTGAATAGATATTTTTGAATGACTGAAATATGAGATTTACCAACCCGCAGAAAATAGAACAACAAAGTGATTTTATCCTAAACATCAAATCAAACAGCATTGCAAAATGTTCAGAGAAATGAACTAGAACCCATGGTATTGTATTCAAACAATTGAGTATTTTCATAGGTTTCTCAGATTCTCACAGCGCATTTTATTGACAGCAAACAAATTAAAAGATTTCAGAATTTAAATTCACTAAAAACAGTAAACAATACTTGATAATCAATATTTAGATGTGTTTAGCAGAATTATATATTCTTATTAGATGAAATTCATAAGTCTTACCTAAACAATTATTTCCATCACTATCGGAGCCTCTGCTAATACTGAATCCAAAGCCATAGATATGATTGTCAATATCTTGGGCAAGAATTTTTTGTGCAAACTTTGCCTTAATGCCATCAAACTGGCCATGATAAATGTATACTGCTCCCCTTCCAAAGTTTTCATATGGTGCTCCTACAGCTATATCTATGAGAATAAATTGTACTCAAATGTAAGCAAAGAAAAAGGTTTACTATTTGCATGTGTATTGTTGAAGCAAGCTTTACCTGGATACCCATCATTATTCAAGTCGCCCACATTTGACACAGCAGTTCCAAATCTTGCTCCTTGCTGTGAACCTGTTATTTTGTGTTTATCTCCAATTTCATTCAAATTTCCCTGAAATTATAAAAGGTACCTTAGATATCAATATATTACTGTTACTAAAACATTTACAGGACTCATTTAGTATAAGTATATGTGATTATACATCTTTAAAAAAAAATTCAGAAGAAAAATTCTTTAGAAGTGCCACTCTCTTCAATTTCATTGAAAGATAAGGACAAAGAAGACAATTTTATTAATTTTAAAAATCCTTTTAATCTTTTATTCATCACAGGCATTTGGTTGTGAAATTTAAATTTAGTAAGCAAGCATCCACAAAACAGATGGAATAATTAATGCAAAATAATTAGTGTTTTTAAACTACATTATCCTCTGTAGAATTAATTACACACTGATTAACTCATTTAACCCACAAGTCTCACATATATAATATCTTCACAAAATGTTATCATTATAAACATATACTTAATAATGACCTACATTGCCATTATTGATGAAAACATATATCCTTCCTTCGTCGCCTGAATCAGTCAGTGTGTTTGATGTCTCCAGTGAATGCTGAGGTGCTCCAATAACTAAATCATCCAGTCCATCAGAATTAAGGTCAATGACACATAAAGAAGAGCCAAAATATTCCCCCATTTGGTATCCCCTTATTTCAATTTTTATTTCTAGTGATTCTTCTTCATCTTCTGGGAAGTCAAAAATGAAAACCTAGAAAAACAGAAAAGATATACAATCAAATAATTTATTGTATTACCATTGTGATTTAATTTGATTCAGTTAGAAATTAAAATCATTTATATGTTAAATTGATCTCTTATCACTTATTATTCTCTTACCATTCTTAATATTATGGAATATGATGTTTAATGACTATGCTGATATTCCTCAATAGCATAATAATAATTATTAGATGAAAAAGTGAATGATTGGAAAATTTCTTTACAGATACAGAGNAGCACTATAATACTACTAAAACTCATTTAGCTTCAGAAAATTATATATGGCTAAATTAAAAGTGAGAGAAAATTCGATTAATATTAAGCTTTAAACTTTGGAGAAAAATGTCATTAGAAAGAGACAGGCTCTAAAAATATCCTAATAAAAACCTTGCAAAGCCTATTATTAGTATATATTAATTTTTGTCAGAACTGGCAATATCAAAATAATGAATAATGCAGAAATATACGAAAATTCACTGACCATTCCTTTTAGATTTGCAGCTCTTGGTGCTCCACCCACATACAATGGTCTTGATGAATGGAGAAATTTTCCAGAGCCAACAGAATAGCCTTTAAATTTGGAATTTCTCATCAATTAATAATTTTGTGGCGTAAAGATGTAAACAAGCATGCATTGCATTTATCTTACCAAAATAGGAATAAGCCGTAAACTGTTTGGTACTGAATGGGTTTGGTACAAATGATTTTGAATAAACTCCTGATGAATTAATGTCAAATATTTGATTAGCTGAGTCTCTATATCTTATGATGGTTCCTGTATTAAAAGATGAACATTAATGATTACACGTGATAAACTGTGATATCATTACACCACTAAAATACAATGATAATTATTACTTAACCCATCCAGTCAAAGACACCAGGAGCTCCTATCAGCATTTCAGTTGAATTCTGAAATTATGAGCCATTCACCAGAAAAGTTATGCTTTGATCATAAAAGAAATACTATACAACTTACTGAAGGAATCAAAATCACCTGTACAAAAGATATAGACATCCCAGCACCTCCATATATATAATAGAAAACTTCATTTGGGTCCCTTTTATATCCATACCTCTCTTTGAATTTTATCCCTTGTTTACCTGAAAGAAATAATATTTGTTATGAGATTTTTTATAAAAAAGCATAATTTCAAGATAGTACAGTTTTAACATCATAAAATTTAAAGTAAATAATGTATTTTTCTTGTAATTAATATGTGACCGTATTTCAATAGGTACGTCTTTGTATTTTTTCTTATCATACCAAACAAAAATTTTCATATTTACATTTAGCAGGTGATACATAAAATTCCAAATACATTGCCAGATGAATGACAAAACAATTTTGAGAATGAAAAAATTTTTACGCCTTATTTATGACAGAGGAAGTTAACACAGTCTTCTTATGCTATCTCTCTATAATATGAACATGATGGCAATATAATTAGTTTTAAATAATTTTCAGCAAGTATGTGAGTGGCAAAAGAGGTGAAGGAGAAAAGTCTGCCATATCTGAGACTTGAACAAAAGTGGTTCCCAAGTGGTTGCCTCTATTCAATTAAGTTACCAAGACAGAACAATCTCTTACTCTATTTCTGAAGCTATGATGGGGCATAGTGTGCTTCAGAGGATCCATCTAAGATGGGATCACTCCTAAACATATGTGGCAAGTAAAGTGTTGCAAAGTAAACACAAGCCCATCATAGCTTCAGAAACCAAAGGAGAGATTTTTCTATCAGTAAGTGGAACTTCCTCTATCCTTTACTGGATAGAGCAATTTCTACTCAAGGGGGAGATCTGGGTTCAAATCCTGGATAAAGCAGCCCTTTTCTCTTTAATTTCTTTCTCTAAATTCAAGCATGTTAATGATATGTTTTTCATTGTTGATTTAAGTATGAAAGTAAATACTGACATTTCAATTCCAAAAAAATTCAGTGGAAGCTGTGTTTAACACAACCTATGAACATTGGAAACTTTTCCATCACTGGAACATTTATTGGTCCTGACCTGGAGTATTTGAATTTGCATATATGTGATTCAAAATTATACATGGCAAAAACCTGTCCATTGCAAAAAAATTTCACAGTACCATGTCATTCCTTGAAAATAGTTTTCACTGAACTAAGGAAGTATCATTGGCCTACATACAACTATGTACAATTTAGTACTAATACAATTTAGTAAATACCTGTGATTTAACTATACAGAAATTTCCATTACAGAATAGTTTATATTTATTCTTGGGGAATATTTACAGGATACTTCCTACAATTTAACTTTTAAATAATTTTTAGCTTTTAAAATTGTATACTAAGAAGTAAATCGCCATTCTACTGGGGAGGTCATCCATCACAGGCATTTGGTTGTGAAATTTAAATTTAGTAAGCAAGCATCCACAAAACAGATGGAATAATTAATGCAAAATAATTAGTGTTTTTAAACTACATTATCCTCTGTAGAATTAATTACACACTGATTAACTCATTTAACCCACAAGTCTCACATATATAATATCTTCACAAAATGTTATCATTATAAACATATACTTAATAATGACCTACATTGCCATTATTGATGAAAACATATATCCTTCCTTCGTCGCCTGAATCAGTCAGTGTGTTTGATGTCTCCAGTGAATGCTGAGGTGCTCCAATAACTAAATCATCCAGTCCATCAGAATTAAGGTCAATGACACATAAAGAAGAGCCAAAATATTCCCCCATTTGGTATCCCCTTATTTCAATTTTTATTTCTAGTGATTCTTCTTCATCTTCTGGGAAGTCAAAAATGAAAACCTAGAAAAACAGAAAAGATATACAATCAAATAATTTATTGTATTACCATTGTGATTTAATTTGATTCAGTTAGAAATTAAAATCATTTATATGTTAAATTGATCTCTTATCACTTATTATTCTCTTACCATTCTTAATATTATGGAATATGATGTTTAATGACTATGCTGATATTCCTCAATAGCATAATAATAATTATTAGATGAAAAAGTGAATGATTGGAAAATTTCTTTACAGATACAGAGC
>KZ308693.1:918228-946245 GCA_000376725.2 Ladona fulva | reverse complement strand
TTTAAATTCATAATTATAATTATCAGAATTCAAATACTAACAGCTATTCTTCCATCTTCAGTATCTTGCACCTCCAAAGCCATTCCCAAGAAAGCATTGTTTTTATTGTCATGATATGAATATCCTCCTTGCTCATAAACTATGCTTTCTCCTGAAAAGATCAAATAAAATAAATCACCAAATGATGGAATTATTTTTCAATAAAACCATTAATTTTCAAGCAAATGATAAAATTTTTGTTATCATAACAAAAATATATAATGTTAATAAAATATTACTACTGAATCGCAATAAATTTTGTAACTAACAAATTTTTACGTACACTACAGTGAATAGAAATTATATTCTCCCCAAAGCAACTACGAGGTGATGAATTCTATTCTTTCCTTATCCATTTCCTGACAGCAGTTGAGGATAAAACAAGGGATTAGAAAGGATAATATTGTTGAATGAAAGGCATGCTCCAGTAAAAAATGTATAATAAAAAGTGATTAAACTAATGGAAGTTTCACTGAGTCAAACAAGACATTTGTCAGGCAGACACTTAACCAGTTAATGCAATGAAATAGAAGTTAGAAAAAGAATAAACACTCCAAATTCAGAATCTTAATTTTTTCATATTAAAGATACATTTTGTATATGTAACAGTAGAATATATTAACAATAGAATTAGCTAAAAGTTATCATTTATTCATTTACAAGACCAATTGATTCTATAAATAGAGTGATTTATTCTGAGGTAGGGTAACAGGGAAGCCTAGGTTGCCTATACAGTATTTTGAATCCTCAACAAAGTAAAGCCTGGGGTTCAAACAGAAATCCCTTTCTGACATACCTTAGCAAAAATATTAAATAACAAAGTGATAAAAGAATTAAAATACATAATGATATATTCAATATCATTATTTCACAAAATAAGAAAATGTACTAGGAGTCAGATGATAATTAATAAAATATTAAAACATAAAAAAGATTATAGAGCCCCTGAGCTTCACCAAATGGATCAGCATTTTCAATTGAGTCTGATAATAGCAATAAATAAAATTACCTCTGATAATATCTTTTACCTTTAGATTCCAGAAGGAGTGGTTTACATGCCTCATTCTCATCACCAAGTTTACACTGATAGATCACTCCAGGCTGCTTTATGGATGTATGCTGCAGATAAGTAGAGTTGCCTCTGGGTGCACCAATAAGTAACCTGGATAAAAATTTGATCATAGAGAATACAAGAACTGAAATTTAAGTTCAAATTAGAATCACTCATAAAGGTTTCTTAAGCTAATGTTACAAGTTTAATAGAAAGATTTTGAAAAAATATTTTAAATTGTGAAAAGGTAACAAATTAAAAATATTTTAACCAGAGAAAACAGCAGTAAGTTGTACAGACACTTTTAATTTATTTTTACATTGGGAGTACATGAATTGGGAAGGGTTGAAAACCATTGGTTCATACTTCTGGGGTACCTAAGAATTTAAAGAAGGATCACATGAATAAATGAAAGATTAAAGGCAGACCAAATGAAAAGCAGTATCTCTTTCACTCTAAAAAAAACTATACTTCATCTAATTCAAAAGGAATTATCAAAAGAATTTTTATTTTTGATAAAAATAATGCTTAAGAATGCACAATGCATTTTTATGGGTAGACAAAACAGGACATCTGGATTTTCTTGGCTTGAACCCATGATAACTGAGTCAGATAATTATTTTTTAAAGTTATCTGGTTCACGAGCTTTACGGTGAAAAATCAGAAGCTCATTCATGCTAGTGATTTAGGCTCTGGAACTTTATTGGCTGATCTACATTCACAATTATTATGTTATAGTAGTATTTTAAGGCCATTTTCCAGGAAACTACTGCTCATAAAATCCTAATTTGGGGGAAAATCATTACTGTTGTCTCAAAGTCTATCCAATTATCAATTTTCACCAAAATCTGTGTTTCTGGCAATATACCCCCCAAAAAAAAACCTTTTTCTGCAAAATTGTTAAATTTCCTGAAATTGCATACTATTTCTTCTCAAATTCAGTGTCTCAGTTCAGTGACTGTATAAATTAAATATCACTAAGATTATAATCCTAATTGCCATATATATGTCCTAAGAAATGTTTCATCTAATTGCGTTGGATGGTTGATGATGACGGATGTCACAGGCACTTCTCAAAAGGGGATGCTAACATGATCAGGCAACAACATCAAGATTAGTATGTTGTATGCTCTAAAAATGTGACCTGTTAAAAATCCAAGGCAAAAATCAGGGAATTTCTAAGCTTCTGGAAACTTGATGAAATGGAGTTAAACAATGGCTCTTTCCCTGGCAAGGTGCATTTACAACCTTCTTCCTTTTGCAACTATTTTCTAGTTGCACATGAGAACAAATGTAAGTATACTACTGCTTTTTTCTCTAGTCTAATCTACAGGAATGCAAGATGTGCATCAATGTAATTTTCCTGAAGCTTAAGATTCCAAATGTATCCTTGCATCCAAATCCACTTGCATTTTAGCTGAAAAACTGGTCATTTGTAATTGAATGTTGATCCAGATAGTTTCTTGGGAACAAGAAGGAGGTCCTTTAGGATCAATCTTTTGTCTTGCAAGTTGGAAACATCTCCATCAATCTACAATACCAACATTATATCTTATCAAGTAATATATACCCTTTTTATTAATTCTAAACAGATACAGAAACTAGTCAAAGCCATTTCAGGCAATGCTCTCAAGTAGTTATTTTAAAGTAGCAATTATCTTGGGAAACTTGAAGAAATAATTATGCAAAGTTCCACAGCAAAGAATTTTTTATGGTGAAACTTTGAATAGTTGATGCTTTACACTTCCAAGAATTATTGTTCTTTGAGAAGTGGCTGCAATTTGGAACCTGCTTCAGAAGGCAACCATATAAATTAATAATGATAGTAGGCATAATAAATCCTAATTAATTCAAACCCAAAAAGATACAGCAGAAATATGTACAATCACAAAATCATAATCAACATTATTAGCTTGAGTTAGGGAGAAAATTTTCTGGCTAGTTAGGAAAAACCTCTCCAAAAACTCCTGAGAAGTAGACTAAGCTGCAGCTTTGTCAATTGATTTTATAAGCAATAATACTATTCTACTCTTAATAAATCTTAACCTTTGTATCAAAATTAAAAATGCAGTTTTGGATGATAAATGTCAAAAATATGTAGTATATATTCATGGAAATGCCCTAATGTCAATTAGTTTGAGTTTCTCGTCAAAAAACGTTAGTCCTGGCGAGTTATCACCTAAGGGAAGGCATAAACCGCCCCTCTCCTGGTAAGTTTCTTCATAAACCCTTGCTTCTTAAAAGGGGACATCACAGGTGCACAACGTGGATTCGATCGACACTGTCAGGCTAGGTTTCTTGCTATAAAATAATAGATACGTGTCCAACCGTTGCCTCTACTAGGACGTTATCCAAAATTGCATCTGAAGATCATAGTTAGGCAACTAAGCCATACATGTGTATTACTATTTAGATCGTGAAATATCACGGTCTAGATGGCAACGCACGATAAATGCATTGAATTTCTTTATGATTTAATATTCATCTCTTTAAGTTGTAGAAATATTGGAATTTCGATATGAATCCAAGATTAGAATGCTCTTCAATTAAGGTTACCCTAATTTACATGATTTATCTAAAGAGACTCATTCAACCGTGGTAATTTGACAACCCTTCAAGTAGTGGATAAATTTAAAAATACATCAGTAAAGCGAATTTACAATATGTTCCGTTGAGCATACTCCTGCTATGTGCACAACGAAAAAATGCGTAAACGTGTTATATCGCAAAATAACAATATCGCTGCATGTTATGTTCTTACGTACGTTGGAACGGTTTCTTTCCGTCCTTGGCGATCAAGTTTGAAAAATAAGAGTAAAGTATAAGTAAATGTATGTACGTGGTTGTGTACCAATTAGCCTTGTATATTCTAGAATAGGATTTACTGATTTCAAGGTCGTCAATCAAGTCCCGAGAATGCAAAGGAAATTTGTAAGAACAAATAACAGATATGATGACATCAACAACTGGGAACTGGCATTTTCAGTATCTAAAAGGAATTCTCTTTTTCTACCATTTCCCCTAATACTTCAGAAATGTTTCCTTTTCAATAACTCTTCAAAAATTTCCAGTAGAGTGAAACTTCGCTAAAATACTCAAAATTTAAAAAAATCCCATTATCATTGGCATAAGATAGACGAGATTCTAAACGCAACCTTCGTAGCGTTTTAGTTGTATTTACTGCGATAAAATGAGTTCCAGCACGTAATTCCAGTTTTCACATAATAACGTATGGTGAACGGAACCAGCTGTATCGAAATTCGAGTTTGTGATTCCTCGTTCTGAAACAGAGAAGCTTTTGCTTCAGCTACAGTACGAAAATTCGTGTCCGCAAGAAACTTGAATAAAATTAAAGGCTCTGCGATGTAAGAGAATAAATATTTATAAAATAGAAGACAAACAATTACTTCCCGGTACATCCAATACCTTTTGATTTTCTCTCTTTTTCCAATCTTCTTTCTCCATGTGGGAAACATGTGAGTTTAAAATAAACTTTTTAACAAGATAACGTTGAAAAGGATCTATTTTTACACACAACGCGTAACAAAATATACAACCGCCACCAAAGTTTCGCGGCGTAGCTTCATCTTATTCACCCACCCTTCAGATAATGCCCATGAAGTATGTTACATTTTGAGGTTTTTATGTTATTTTGCTTAAGAGACATTAAGATCTTAACTTAAGGTTCTTACACCGTTCTTTTTGAATAATAATAGGTGAATTTTTAACTTATATTTAACTATAGACGATTTTTATATCGATTTTAATTTGATTTTCAATAAAAATAATTAGTAGTCTTACGATATGATAATAGTGATCATAGGATGAAAAAGCTTGTTGAATACGGTCATTACTGGAGAGAAGTACGAATTTTAAATAAATTATTAAAGTAGCCATTCGTTTTCTTCCCACAGAAATAGGAGCGTGAAAGATGTGTGTGAATGTATGCATCATGAATATAATCATCCACAATGGAAGAATGTGAATTTCAACATCTATCCGAACCGAAATACGACGTAGTTCCAGTACGACCTCATCGCTAGTAAGACCAGAAATTATCGTTGTGGGCCCCAAAGATCGCAGCAGCCCCAGACTGCAATTGTTATAAATCGAACCAGATTCCGCCCAACCATTAGATGTAATCGACCTTTATGTATCCAAAGGTTCATATCATTTAGAAAATTAATCACCCTTGGGATGCATAAAGATACTATGATTTTAATTATTATCTCTTCAGTAATGTTTCAATAAACTTTCCAAATATGAACCAATATTATGCTCATTTGAGAGTCTGAGAAACAAGGAGCGAAAGATTGATTGCCTTGGTTAGTGTGATCATTCCATGTTTGTAAAGATATTCATGTGTGCCCTGCATGCTGCATTTCGGCAGGGCAGGGGGTGCACCTAAATTAGGACGTACTAATAGGGAAAATAAAAGTCATAGAACAGAAACTGGTAGTATGTACCTGCTTGTATATACCCTCTACATAAACTTATGTAAAATGTAAGTGAAACGGCCAATAGAAGCAGAAGATGTCTTGAACAAGCTTAAGACAAGGGCTACAGCAGATGTAAATTTTTAATCTATCCTTGAGGAAGAAAAAATCCTTGGTTATTTTCTTTAGAATATGTAAAAATTAATAATATTTGTGGAACTTTAGCGCAAATATAGTCCCCCAAACTAAGTAGTACAGGCGTAGTATGATTTGCATGAGAATTAAAATACACCGAAGGTGAACTCTAATCCTAGTCTTTAATCTTTGGGTTCTGCCTGTAAGTTGGGTCTTGCCCGGAATCCGAAGGCCAGACCCAACAAAAAGTGCAGACGCTTATGGCGAATAGAATAGGCAGTCAGCTTGCTTACCGAAGAGAGGAAAGCATGCCCGATGAGTAAGAAGTTTTAAATTTTAATATGATAAGCTATAATACTCTCAATTTTTAAGATGACTCTAAGTGAAAATTGACATTTACTTCAATGTTCCCTCGACAATTTTTAAAAACATCCATTATGTAATAGGACACTAAATGTCCACTCGATATCCACCGCCGATAGCCCACTTCATTTTAAGATTTCGTCCAACATTATGCTTTGAGATTTATCGATTTCCCACGATATAATTTGACAACCGATTTTTAGTAGCTCCACATAACAGTTATTATTCGCTTCTACCGAGTGGCTTTATATACTCTGAAAATCTGCAGTCTGCAGCGGTAAGATTCATGCTTTACTTCTTTCAAAAGGAAAATTTTGAAAGAAAATTTAAAGACTGAAGAATTTTTCATCTGTCAGACAGCGTTATTCCGCCAGTCTTAAAATACCATACATATTTATAACTAAAGTAAACTTTACCCTCCGTAAATTTCTAATGATATAAATACATGTATAGGAAACAGAGACGAGGAATTCAGATCTTATGGCTGCCCGTGTGCCGAATTTAATTCGGTTCCCTTTCTGTACCGCTGCAGCTGCGTGCCAAAATATTTTCAAACAGTGTTTTGATTGGGCTTTCTAATCGTACGTAGGCAGATAGCTCGTATGAACGGGCAATGAAAGAGTGGATCCAGAGGGGGACGAACGCCTTTTGGAATTCGCCTCAGCTTCCTGGTGGGGATTGCTTCCTTTCTCAGAGTACGCATTACAAAAAAGGAATTCTTTGCATAACATTCTCATACACTCTGAAAACTCTTAAATGTCTTCGGCAAAACGTGTCAAAGGTCAATGATAAAATATACGGGAAAAGTAATGATATGTCATCAGTAAAACTTTTATGAAGCACCATCAAATAAATCATCGTCCCTTTATAAAGCAAATACTTGCGAACGCACCCTGTCCATGAATGAATATTAGAAAGGAATTACATATTTACTTGAATTTTATTTTTTTACATCGTTTGAGTAAACTTATATACATGATTATCAATTTTTCTCAAGATGTACTACCTAATTGTTATTTTTTTGTGGAAAGATAGTTATAGATCTTAAATACAATTTTTTAAGTTACTTGACTCCACCCCTACTTAGCCTGTACTTATATCACTGTCAGACACGGACAAACAGAGCCGCTGAATCGAGGTGACATTGTATCTCTCCCATATTTAATATCATCTCTATCACTCAATAGTAAGAGAAATAGTATTTTGTTTAATGCTTCGACATCTGAGGTCACTTCGTAACAATGCCCCCCTCCGGGAATCGAACTCGGGACCATTTTCATCAAAGGCGAACGCACTATCCATTCAACGGGAGCCCCTTTCCGTATTTTCTCGCGATATTTAGCTCAATATAAATATTTGGGTGACTATACATTTAGAAAAATTCTTTTTTTCAAACTTTATTTAATGACAAAACTTGTACATATCCACAAAATTTGNCTATCTCTACTTAATAATTTTCTAAATTATGTTTCTTCGGTAAATATATTCATTATTTAGAAGAAACAGATTAAGTTGAATAAGTTTTTAAATGATTCTTTGCGATTACGCATAGTATAAACTATAGTCACTAGATTATAATCACAAAAATTCAACAAACGTGATAGCTCGCAGAGGTATTCGGTTTACTTCTATCACACATCATCAAAGAGTGTTGAGGTTTTCTCATGGCTATTCGCTGGCGCAGTTGATCCCTAGTGGTGGGATAGAAGTGAGGTAGAACTTCCGAAGAAAAACGAAACGCAAGAAGAGAATTCTCTTTGTGAGCCGTCACTAATGAATAAAGTGGAAGTTGAGTACTTCAGTCGATTTCTGAATAGAACGTTTTTTTCTCCATACATCTCAGCTCAGTGAGACCAATTTGGGATAAGGAACCTTAAATACTTCTTACATAAAACCATGAAAATATTTACGGAAATTAGTAGGGAAAGTCGAAAATTTTCAATTGCGCTCTTCATCTATCCGAGAGCAAAAAAAATTCATCACCTTTTTAAGGTGATGAATTTTTTTACAGTACAGTAGCAAAAATAAGATTTCTTAGTTCAGTAGGTTTTCCGAGATTACCGAGGAATTTCCAAAGCAGTGGACCACAGTGAATGGACTGTGGCTCCATCGAACGAGAAGACCATGCACTGGACGGAGCGTTTCTGCTGCATGACATCATAAACTCCTAATGAATGACCGTTGCGTACGCTGCAGATAGTGATCAACTTCTGAAACTATAAAAGTGGCATAATTCAAAAGCGAAAGTGACACGGCTGTGACTAAAACCACATGGCCACTAAGGACGCATTATTCTGGACCAAGGGATCATTTAAACGGATGTATTCAAGGAACGACCCACTTCCGCTTACGAGGGTATAACGTACGTATGTATGGTCATTGTGTGTACCATTTATGGTAATAAGTTACTTAATTATGTTGCCTTTGTCTAGATCACGTAACATCTGCGGAATTCAAGCGCCAGTCTCGTTCGTAATTTATTCTCAAGGCCAAGAATTAAATATTATTTTGTAATCACCCTTTGGTTTTTCATAATAAAAAACTAATTATTATTCCTAAGGTAAAGAATCAATCAATATTCCTTATTTTTCACTCTGTAATAAGGTCTCCTGCGCGGAGCATTGGTGAAGGTGCTCTGACAGCTGAGGTCATTTCGCTTCATGTGTCATATGGACCCACACTCGGAATCGAACTCGGGACCGCTTTCACCAAAGGATATAACGCGCTGTCAATTTGGCAATTCGGGAGCCACAGGACTCCTACGAAAATGAGCTGGATTGTATCGTATTGATGATTCCTCATACATGACATTTCATTATGCCAAATTTCAATCGCAAATGTTGGCATTTGCGCAGAAATTTATTTCGAGTCTTCAATATTACAGCCATAGAAATTCTAGGCATTGATTAGAACAAATTAGCAAAATGATAAAAAGAGAGTAAAAGTTAAGGAGTTAATTTTCGTTCCAAATAAGTCCGCGTTAAAAACAATGTTTTTATTATGAGAATTAGTGGAAGATCGGGATAGGAGGGATATAAAAAACGTACCTGGAATACCACGTGAAACAAATTTTATGACCACTCGGCTAAGAGATCGCGTCCATTTCAATGGGGAGAGGAACTTTTCATAGACGCGGTCTCGAGTCATAAGAATTCAATTGAGGTTAATATAGTGACCACGCAATTGCACTGGTAGTGGGGTAACTCCCGAGACATTAGGTCCATGTAAACCGGATTGACAGTTATATTTTCTATTAATAAAAAAAACCGATGGAATCACCTTTAACATCCATTATCTGTCAAAATTTTCTATGTTTAGGTGTATATATGGTGATGTTATACAGCTATTTACGTGAAACTACATTCATTAACTATTAACATATGCAGTTTCTAGTCGAGAACAGTTCATCATCCAAGTTAAAGGCTAGATTTTAGATCTAATGAACATTTAGAAACTCTTCAAAGTAAATTCCCCTGCTCTGTGGAAGTCGTTCAGAAGCTCGCCTGTAAATGCCAGTACCAATTAAACCCTAACTAGATAATTACTTAATTTGGGTTGAAACTGTCTTACAAATCGCTCCCAGCGTTGCATATTTCGCTAGCACAGTTTCTGGCAACGTTGGTGCCCCATTTTCGAAGTGAATTTCTAGTATAGTAACGCATTTCCGCAACAAATTTGCAAATTTAATTGACCATATTATATAAGGGATTATATTTTACCATGGGCGATAAATTCTTAATGAAAACAAAAACGAAACAACTTCTACTGCACCGAAATACTCGTCGTCGAAATCTTGAACGGTAATGTCGTATTAATCGTAAACGAATGTAAAACATCAAGATAATGAAATTAAACACGCTTCATCTGCCGTTTCTCAATATTCGGCCTAGTTTTATAACCATAGAATTCACGCTCACTCAACCCTGGGTGGCATTGTACTATTCCCAGTTAAGGATCATGCGCCCCTTTTTCATTCCTTCGTGACTTATGTACTACATGATAGCGGCTCAACGATATTTTGTAAACGTGGCGTATTATCAATAGCACATGAACTCATTAATCGATAATAATTATCCCCGCGGGCTCTCGGATAGCCAAGTGTTCACCTTTGATGGAATTACCTCCCGGTGGGGGCCCTTATGTGAGAAGCAAAGAAGTTTATGTAAGCCCTTAGTTATAGAAGCACTTATAACAACACTACAACTATTTCCAATTCAGTGAAAAAATCGAAGTACTATCTCTACTTAATAATTTTCTAAATTATGTTTCTTCGGTAAATATATTCATTATTTAGAAGAAACAGATTAAGTTGAATAAGTTTTTAAATGATTCTTTGCGATTACGCATAGTATAAACTATAGTCACTAGATTATAATCACAAAAATTCAACAAACGTGATAGCTCGCAGAGGTATTCGGTTTACTTCTATCACACATCATCAAAGAGTGTTGAGGTTTTCTCATGGCTATTCGCTGGCGCAGTTGATCCCTAGTGGTGGGATAGAAGTGAGGTAGAACTTCCGAAGAAAAACAAAACGCAAGAAGAGAATTCTCTTTGTGAGCCGTCACTAATGAATAAAGTGGAAGTTGAGTACTTCAGTCGATTTCTGAATAGAACGTTTTTTTCTCCATACATCTCAGCTCAGTGAGACCAATTTGGGATAAGGAACCTTAAATACTTCTTACATAAAACCATGAAAATATTTACGGAAATTAGTAGGGAAAGTCGAAAATTTTCAATTGCGCTCTTCATCTATCCGAGAGCAAAAAAAATTCATCACCTTTTTAAGGTGATGAATTTTTTTACAGTACAGTAGCAAAAATAAGATTTCTTAGTTCAGTAGGTTTTCCGAGATTACCGAGGAATTTCCAAAGCAGTGGACCACAGTGAATGGACTGTGGCTCCATCGAACGAGAAGACCATGCACTGGACGGAGCGTTTCTGCTGCATGACATCATAAACTCCTAATGAATGACCGTTGCGTACGCTGCAGATAGTGATCAACTTCTGAAACTATAAAAGTGGCATAATTCAAAAGCGAAAGTGACACGGCTGTGACTAAAACCACATGGCCACTAAGGACGCATTATTCTGGACCAAGGGATCATTTAAACGGATGTATTCAAGGAACGACCCACTTCCGCTTACGAGGGTATAACGTACGTATGTATGGTCATTGTGTGTACCATTTATGGTAATAAGTTACTTAATTATGTTGCCTTTGTCTAGATCACGTAACATCTGCGGAATTCAAGCGCCAGTCTCGTTCGTAATTTATTCTCAAGGCCAAGAATTAAATATTATTTTGTAATCACCCTTTGGTTTTTCATAATAAAAAACTAATTATTATTCCTAAGGTAAAGAATCAATCAATATTCCTTATTTTTCACTCTGTAATAAGGTCTCCTGCGCGGAGCATTGGTGAAGGTGCTCTGACAGCTGAGGTCATTTCGCTTCATGTGTCATATGGACCCACACTCGGAATCGAACTCGGGACCGCTTTCACCAAAGGATATAACGCGCTGTCAATTTGGCAATTCGGGAGCCACAGGACTCCTACGAAAATGAGCTGGATTGTATCGTATTGATGATTCCTCATACATGACATTTCATTATGCCAGTGACTGTTCCCAGTCTCCGCCTTTTCCGTCAGACCGACGGAAATTGACTTGATTCATAAAATCGCAATATGCGGAAACGATAGTACAATTATTAGCTTAGCTAAGACCTTTACTTATGAGGTCATTATGAGAAACTTATTGTTAGAAGCGAGAAGACTACACAGAAATTTGATCTCATTTTTAAATTAGTTTTAATGATTCAGAGATAGAATTGCATTTGTTATTATGGAGTTTTCCACGAGATCATTCAATTTTTCTTCCAATCGCTGAGTGATGTAAGTCGCTGTGCTGTACAGTATAACTCAAGGAATGTATTCATTGAAACTTTCCATAAATAAGTTCTACGTGAATCATTAACCAATCTAAACACTAAGGTTTTGAAGTTATATTTTCAATTTCAACATATGATGTGATTATACTCGGAGTGAAGAACCACAATAACATCTCAGATGAAATTGCTCTGTCATAGCTTCATCTCACAGTAAGGAGTTACCATTGCGTTCAAAATCCTTTTTAATTTTACTTTTTGACTCAAAACAATGTTTATATGGATAATGATGAGTATATCAATATCGAATACTTTAAATTCCATACTCAGAGCTGCCCCGCACAAACATTTTGGTTCTTGGATTCCTCGTAAATGGATTGCCGAGCTAAGGGTCAGCGAGAGAGAACAACCACACTCATAAATGTATGAATCTTCATACTCGACCTCTTTCTTCCACAGACTCTCACCTAAGACCTCCCCTTTCAGTAGAAACGAGCTTCAAAGAAACGCTTCCTCACGAATGAATCGCTTGCAGCATTTCCACGAACATAAATAATGCGTCTGCTGCTCTAAAAGTAGAAGTCAATCAATAGCAACCGTTTCCTGAGGCAGCCCACACTTTTATTATCGGCGGGAAACACTGACTCAGTGAGAAACTATTTTGCATCAGTACCTTATGCCTTTTAAAATACATTTGCGTTAATGTGCTTTCAAAGGTAAGTTTTGCCAGTCTTCACGAACTTTCTCTTCGAAAACTCGCATAACCTATTCATCAAGAGGTACCAATGTAAAGAATTAAGGACCCAAAAACCAGTTGCGTAACTACCTCACGCCCCCTCACGCCGATCACCTTCTTTGTGGAACCCCATCTAGCCTGGGGTTCCCCCGCCTTTCTGGGGCTGCGGGAGTGCGTGCAATTTCTCTGAGTATCAACTTATCATAAAATATTCACCCTGCCTCAAGTTTATTATTAAATATTCAATCTGAATAAAATATTGCTTTTCATTTTCATTTTAGGAGGCGAATGAAAAGGTATAATTTCATCATTATGATCCCATTCTATTTTTAAAATATTTCTTTAATAATTCCCTTTGTTCACAGATAAAATTTAGGAATAATTATGACAGCGAGGGAAAGAATTAAATAATCTCACCATGATCCTCCTTCGTGCCCAGATTCCTTCAGTAGGGATACCGTGAAGCCGAAGTAACTCCCTTCCTGTCCCTCAGGATCCACGAACACAGTTGCGTGATCTACATCCAAATTAAAGGCACTAGCACAGGACAAAAGCGCGCACGCCGTCAAGAGAAACATCTCGGGCATGAGCACTTGAATGCGTTCCAGTATCCTTCTCAGCCCTCGCCACTACAAATCGCGCCTTTGCGCGTCTTCGAGTAACTGACGGCTCACCCCTTTACCCCTTCACCTCACCCCTGCGTATTGGTTACCAGCGCCCTTCTCCTCCTTGGTCCATAAAATGACGTCGCCGTGCCCCTCCGCGATAACGAAAGAGAGTGGGAGTCGTTGCGTCACGGATCTGTTAAAAGCACGTGGGCTGAAGACCAGAGGATCCCCCGGGGGCGTTGAGGTGGCGGTAAACTACAGTTCACGGTAAAGAAGGCGTTTCAATGAGGTGGAGGGCGAAGAGAAACTCTTCCACCCACGGAGACAGCTTTCGAAGCATCGGCTGAATAACACCTACGTAAAATGTTTAGACCAGCGGCAGCAGCTATTAGAGATGCTTCTGTGTGGGAGAAGAAAAAGACGATAGAAAACTATTAAAACATTTTTCGTCTGATAATTCCTTAAGAATAGCTGGGGTGCAGCACAGCCCAACTCTCGAGAAATTAGGTTTTTCCTTCCAGATTTATCAATTATCCCATTTCAAATGAAAAATGGATGAATGAGAATGAGGAATTTAAGTATTCTTATTGAGATAATATAATGATTTACGAAGAAATTTTCAACTCGTCATCAGAGATGCTCTTCAATTATTATTAACTAGAAGTGTGATACCCGTGTAATTTTGACTAACTAATGGTTGAACTTCGAAATCATAATATCACTTCGAAGAGTTTCCTTTTGTAGATACTCCGAGGTAGTTTATTTAACATATTTTACAGCAATAATAGACTTGAATTAACGCCAAAAATTGCTCGTTTCAATGCCGAAATTGCAATTTAGATATTTAATGGTAACATTTTCAGAAAAACTAACGTGAATAATGGTTCATTTTGCGTTAGCTTCGTAATTCGCTGAAGCCTTTATATAAATAATACCTGAGGCAAAGCTACTCACCCGCATCGAGAGGATCAAGTATTCAGATGCGACCCTTCAGACGAGACGCTCGCCTACAGAAAGCTATTGGCCCGACTCGCGTCACGCGAGACTTTTTTCTACCGGAGACACAACAGACGGAGGTATTCTGTCGTCCACCTGGATTTCTTCCTTTTTCCCAGTGTCGCGTGGACCCGGGCCTCGAAAAAAACTTCCTTATTTAGAAGAACTCAGAGAGACGAAAACGAGCATCGTCCTTGGATGATGCTTTCGAAGGGAGTGGAGACCGAACCAGTCTTCATCTCAACCCGGCACGGAGATCTCGACTGCCATTGGGCAATCTCTGCACGACTGTGAGGGAGTTTGCAAGAGGAGGAGAGACAAAGGGGGCGAATAGGTGGGCGATTAGAGGGAGGCTAGCACGTGCGGAGGATGACATCCTTCTCAGGGAAGAAAGTACTTGAAAACCCCCGAGAAATATTTCGCTAATTATTTAAAAGTTTGAAGTCGAAGAAATTATCATGAAAGGAGGTACAATCATTTTGTTCCAATGTAGGCCAAAATGAACGCATCCGCACGTACAGTTAGACGATTCGCGTCGAAACTGCGCTGTGTTGCTCGGAACAGACAACTGTTACGAAGAATTGTCACGTAAAGCATCGTTAAATTCATACTTCATTAATTAATGTTCCATATAATCACTAATCGCCAAATGGTAAAGCCATTATGTCCAAATCTTCATTTATTCAAAATACTTCTTATAGGCCGAAACAACGCAGATTGATTCGTAGGAAGATCAGAAAATTCTTCTCGATAATCTACACATATGTGTGTTTTACAAGAAATATGTCTTCCACTTGTAGTAAAACAACTTAAGCGCATTATAAAAATTATATCCAAAAGAATTTGAAACTTACGTCTCAAGAATAAAGAATGGAACACATTTCGGAATGAAGAAGATTATTTACTTAATCTTTGATGCTGCCCTGAACAGATTACGAAATAAAAATATATAGACCTTTCAACATCCGCAATGTGGAGAGGCCCCCATATTGATAGGGCCCCCAATAATTATGAATACAAGTATTACTGAAATTAAAAATGTATTATTGGCTGCGTGGGCTCACTATATTTCCTTGTACGACGCTTGTGTTTTACTCCTGGAATTACGATTGGGAAAGATTTGTTTCAAAGGAAAGCCTCGAGAAATGGGCAGCGTTGGATATACTTAGAATTTTAAATGACCAAAGGTAGAAATTCCTCTCAGATGCGTAAGACCGCGGAGACAGCGGAAACGATTGATTTGAATAGCCTCAGTCGTCTCGCGTCGATTGGGCCTCAAGAAATTTCGAATGAGAGACGGTGGTTTCGGGAATAACGGCTTTTTTAAGAGTTGCTCGTAATTAAATATCGGGTTAAACCTATTTTTTGTGACAAGTTAAAAATCATATCGAGTTTCGAATGCATGATTATCAATGTAATATCTCATACATAAAGGATTCTGTAAAAAAATATAGATTCATTAACTCAAATACTTTCATAGTGACACTAACATTTACACGTAAATCTAATGTCGCTGTTACTAACCTGCATAATTAAAAGCACTTATCTTTTTTAACGTTGCTGTTAATTTTACACCAGTTTTAACCTAGGAGCCTTCCCCAGAACTAACTTTCATCGACTTATGCACAGTTAAGTAATGGGATTGAATGAGTGCCCTATGTATTTTTTATTCAATTTCCAAAAAAATCATTAATTTTACTGACTTAACCTAATAGTTTCCAGGACACTCCAGAGCTCGTCCACCAATCTATAACAGAAATCGGGAGAGACGGTCATCTCCCTCTGAAAGATTTTTCAAACTTTCATGTAGGAACTATGTAGATAACGTGATAGATAAGTACTGTAGAGTATGAAAAGTAAAACAATTGTAATGAGGATCAAATCATGAACTATCTGAATGTAAAGTATTCAGACCGAAGGCTGGTTTTAACCTCCATCCCTTCACCATTACTTACCAAAAATCGTACAGAGGGAATGAGATGTCCTGGACAATATGACGATAAGCAGCAAATTTCCCTAATGAGCCAGAATGCTATAATAGGAAAAAGTCTTTGAATTTGCACCTATAAATAACAACTTTCTTAGGATCTAATGAAGAGTGACCAAAAGGGATACCATAAATCACCAACACTTATGTGTCAGTAGCTTGTTACATTATCATAGCAATGAGCAACACTGAGTAAAAAATAAATAAAAGATACATTCCTCTATATCCTTAACTGCAAAGTTAATGTAAAATATCAATTCATATGAATATGGTAGAGGGAACCATATCAAGTCACCCACTTGATAATCATCACTGATTGTGCTAATTGTCCATGTTGATAGTACGTGCAATAATCCTAAATACATGTATCAAATGAAACCCTGCTGTGTTGTTGTCAATATTTTGACAGCTGATTTCTGTTTTGATTACGAATCAATAACGGAGTTATTAACGGAGTTATTAACGAAGTTGCAAGTTGTGAAATTAAGACGCGTCAAAATTTTGAAACTTTATGACCTATTCATTTTGTTTATAATATAAAAACAATACAAACCGGACTTTTGTGATGTCAGCTGTTTCAAACGAAGCGTAGATGGTGCAATTAGAGGTCTTGCATGAAGTCTTTCGCCCTTTTTTAAATCGCGGGTTTCCCTTGTTGACAACGACTTTGTTTCGAAAGGCTTCCGATAAGATTGGTACTTTGGAAATCTTTAAATCTTTCTTTCGGCGATTTTCTTATACCTAAGTTACAAAATATTAACTGCGAAGCTATTTTTCTGTTTTTAATTTGAAATGATTCAGTTCCTTAAATCCTTGTAAAAACTTTGTCAAGGTCACGATCATATTTTAGTTTTTAGCCACATTATAGCCGCATTAATATGTCAAATAGCCAAGTAAAGAGTAAATATGTCTAAACAATTCTCCTCGTAGGTCTGAAGAGTTGAGAACCGCAGGGCATGGTGATGCAACATTACTTAGTTAAGACTATGCTGATCTTTCCAGATTCCGATTCCGAAATCTCCGAATTAGAAAAACAATTTTGGGCTGCGTTTTTTCTGATTCTGCTCCAAAGGGATAAAATGTATACGAAATTTAGTATGCGAAAACAAGGAGTATGTATCGTATTCTCCTAAAGAGATATAATTTAATTCCGTTAGGTTTCAAAATATTATATAAACGATTTCCTCCTATACTCTGTCGCAGGACTATAAAAATTTTATGTGCTACGACATTTAGAATCCAAAATCGACAGTCATTAATCTCATTTAATGCTTTTTTCAATAAATTAAATTAATTTTTTTATTGGTAAGAAAACTAGCTGTATTTAATTGAAACCCAGAAATTAAATCAATAACTTTCTAACTGGGTGATAGTGCGACCCTGGAGTTCAAAAGCAGTACCCATTAATTTGTTAGGCAGAGCAAAGCCAATCTATAGAAATCGCGAGAAATGCATTCGAAATATAATCAACGGTAAGAATAATGAAACATAAATATCCTCTATCCTATGATCCATAACTGTACGCCGCAACTTTTCTTTCATTTTTTTCGAAATTTTCGAATGCTCACTCACTATAATCAAAAGATTAAAATGAAAAAATCAAATCGTTACGATAAAAATTCATGTTTTTAGTTGATGAAATGTGGGAGAAGCATAGATGTGATCTGTATTTCCAAACACATGAAAAGGAGAAATCATCTTCATTCTGTTTCTCTTCCCTTTGACCGAATATGATACAATATCGCCAAGGATAAAACTCGATCGACAAGTTAGCCGCGCAACCAATAAAAAGTATGTTATTTATCTTCATCAAATTTAACTCGTTTTGGTAAATACATTGTTAGAACTCAACCCTATAATAGTATAGCAACACAGAAAATTTATCTCTCTTTTATTCTTTGCCACTGGTAAGAGATTTAAAGTCAATAACCGGAGCGTCTATAAGCCTCCACCTTTTTCTACCAGAACATCGACTCCTGTGGAATGCAGGGCTTTGCAATACCGATTTCCATGTAAAAATCGGATGAGAATGATGAATAATTTCACGTTGGAATCGTTTCGGTTAAACCATAATTTCGTGTTATCGCTGGAGGAGAGGAATCGCTGCTTAATATACCTACAGGAAGATTTCCGAAGGTACTGCATTTAGCCACGCAGAAAATCAAATACACCAAGTCAAACGTCTTTGAATGAACTTCCACAAATAAATGGAAAGGAAAATCAAGTATTAATGGAAGTATTTTGTGTCATACGTGCTCTAAGCAGCTTTCGAAGTGCTCCGACGGAAGAGGTCATTTCGCATTTATTAGCCTCCACCATGAGTCGAATCCAGTACCCCTTTCACAAAAGGAGAACGCGCTACCCACTTGGCTATCGGGGAGTCCTGGAAAATTGAAATCGACTGCTTGGAGAAAGAGAGTCAACGGAAAACCTCATTCTGCACGGAGAACGTTATCAAAGGAGAGAAAATGATGCATGAAGCGAACTATGACATGCTTACATGGGCTTTATTCTTTTGAATTCCGCGGTAATGGATTTACTCCACGTTCCCTGATTCTGCAGACTTTCTGGAAGGTTATCTCATCCTGCGTACAAATATGAGCACGCCCAGTAAGCAAACTCCAGAAGGGTTTCCGGGAAGTAAACTAATAAAAGCCTAAATTTGAGATCTGAAGTGAGAGATTGACAGAGTTTAAGTACGAGGTAAAATTTATTTTCATGAAATAAGATGTACAATTTGAGTAAATAGCCTTAAATTAAGAATGGCTGGGAGTAAGACGGCGATGACCCCTCCGGATAGGTGGGGCAATCGTTTGGCGCGTTCTTCGAATACCCGAGATGTTGGCTCTATCTCACCAAGGTGAAGGACTAGCAAGTCTCGATTCTGAGATGAGCTCAGATTTCCTTTCCTGGTAAAGCACAACTGAGAAACATTCTCCATGCTATTTACTCATTCTTCCGAATCCGCAGCCGATTACTGTACTAGAGTGTGGGTTTGATCTTAGAATAGAATAGGAGCAAAGGTATCAATCTAAAATAATGTCACACTTCACACTTGACCACACCTTGGGAAACCTCGTGAAAAAGAGGTATATCCCAGAAACACCATAGAGGATTGCCCCAAAGTTAACATTTTTCACTACTTTATATACACCGTCCACTACGGTGCGGATGGGATGTTACCCGTATTTTCTGGCCAGAAATTAGGATGGAAAACATCATTGAATGAACGCGCTCTATCTGCAAGAGCCGTTCTATAAGTAAAAATGTAGGCTATTTTGCATGAATTGTTCTCCACGGCATGAAAACATCTTTTATAGTATGGCCATAACATGAAAAACGGAAGTCATTCATTCATAGGAAGCGATGATCAAAATAATGATTATAAAGCGTGTAAGAAATATTCATTGAATTAGGAGCCTCATCTAAGAAATCGCGTCACGTCTACATTTTGGCCTTCAGCTCTGAACTTTGTCTATCCTTCATGTAATTGCCAGCACCTTTGGTGTGATGCTATAAAGTAACTGAGAAACTTTCAATACGAAATATGAAAAGGAAAATGTCACGCTTGATGAAATTATCGTAGACTTAAGAGCATTCAAAGCCAACTCTGCTAATTATGGCTGCAGAAGCCAAAAGATACGAAGTCCAGAAGGAAAACCTGTTCAAAACAGGATCGATGGTTATTATTCATAAATATTCTCTCGTACGACAGGTTAGTATGAATGTCGCATGAGGTATACATTTGCGCATAATAACTTAATGAATCAAGAATTATATTTTAAAATAGTAAATACTTTTCTTTAACACAACGTTTTAGACAGAAATATTACAATCAAAACTATGGTTTATAGTCATAATATTTCAAATAAATTTTCAATTTGATAGCAAATAGCTTCCACCATTTCCTTATTTTGCAGCAACTATTTTACGCAAGGTCTATTACATTTTTATTTGCTTTCGTTGAAAATACAACAATTTAGAGATTCCTGTAAAAATTTGCAACAAAATAATCGCGTAATTACATCGACAGCATGAAAATACAAAAAATCCCATTTAAGAGAGAAGAGCAACGATATTTTGATTTCGGCAGTAGGAATGACTTGATTAGTTGATTTGAAACTCATTCATAATTATGCTAATGTTATACATTCCTTCAGAAATACTGGAAGTCATTCCTTCTGACGTTGAATCTAAATATTCACCGATTTATTGAGAAGTGAGGTGGCGATTAATTTAAACTCGGAGGTAATATGAAATATAATATAGCTTATTATAATTCAGACGAGGTCCTATGAATTTACTCATCCGAAACGACCTCCTACCGACGCGTTCAGAAGAATTTACCTCAAGCCATCTCTGGTTGTCAACGGAAAGAGAAAGCCCACATGCCGATAAAAAGATTCCAGCGTGCCCACCTCTGGAGACATCGAAAAACCCACGTTCAGCGGTCCTCGAAGACCCAGAAACTTATTACGTCACCTCTTGGAAGAAAACGGAGGCAAAGTAAGATACAATGAAACTTGATTGCTGAGTCGCTCAAAGGTGGGTCTCGTGGGTCTTGCGATTCTTCGGCCTATAGGAGTGATTTTCTATCGCATAATTTGCTAAATTTTCCTTCCCGCGACCATTCATTCGGAATGAAATTTTAGAGACATCGGCATTATTTCAAAGCTCCAGTTATGGAGGCAGCGTATTTTTCTCATCTAATTGGTCGAATGAAGAATTTTTTTATAGATAGCATACGGAATTCTTGGGCAATGGTGAAGAATGTGTAGTGATTTTATATCAATGACATGATTTTATATCAACGTTTACGTCGAATTAGCTAGACCGTCTCGAATTGACGCAGTGGCTCCCGGTTAGCCATGTGGGCAGCGCGTTCCACTTAGGTTCGAAGCGGTCACTGGTTCAATCCCAGGTGGGAGCCCACATGTGTGAAATGACCTTGACTGTCGAAGCACTTTCAACAATAATTCTACTAAATGAAAAATTGAACTTCGTATTTTACACACGATTTTCTTACTCGACTGGTTTCGGTCTTAACAGACATCACCTAATTTTGAGGGTAAGGTAAGGTACTTGGGTGCAATGATATAAATTCTCTCTCGGTATTTCCATGGGCTGTACCTAATGATGGCTGTAAGGCCGAAACCGGTCGAATAATAAAATCGTGCAGAAAATATGAAGTTTAACTTTCTCATTTATTAAATGGCGTTCCAGTAATGTAGTAGGTATAGGTAGGTAGAAGTTAAGGTCTAAGCATATCGACTATAATACTTCTACTACTACTACTAGGAATTGATGCAGGCTTTTCCTATAGGGGATGAATCACGAAGTTCTTCAGTCCACACGTTTGGGGCTGAAAGACACATTGCCAATACAAAGGCCAAGCCGCATGCAGATCAAGCGTCCGCCATGTTAACATTATTGACTAGCTAGCAAACGGAATTTTTAAACAAGAAAAACTGATGCCTAAAACTCTTAGCCACGGGCTCGAGCTGAAGATCCAAAGATCTTCGAAATTAAGTGGTCAGCGGAAGTTTAAATATTTAACAGAATTTTCGGAAATTCTTTTCGTTTTTCTCTGGTTCGAAGGTGAAGGTACATCTTCGATTTTTTTGCAGAGGATGACAAAAAATGAAAAATGGGTGCTTCATATTAATAACATCATTCTCTCATACCTTAGATAATCTCTTCGTTAGATTTACGTGCACCTCTAATCATAATGGGAAGAATAAATATTTAGCAACCTTTTCTTCACTACCCTCAAAAATGCGATTTTTTTTAATGGTCAGACGTATTCTAAAAAATCGCTAAATTTTGGGGAAAGATCGCCAAAAATTAGTCAAAATAAAATGTTCTTCAGTCGCTTTCATAAAAGTTATAAGCAATAGTTCATAAAGAAAGGATTATATTTGGCAGCATTCGTCATAGATGTTTTTTCCCTCTGTTAAACTGACGAAATAAGCTTTTCAGAACGGAACCCTCTCAAACTGGGGCCTCGGATGCTGGGTATTCACGAAACCCCCTCTTTTCCGGCTCTGAAGCCACGAATATGTAGAGATGGGTCTATGTAGTTTAGTCTATGTTATACTACAGAGAGTAATAAGTCACTGTAATAGAAAGATTGTCGCTAAAAGACGGAAGAAGTCGCTAGATATTGTAACAAAATTACTATATTGTCAAATTTTGCCTAATTATTCTTGTATCAAAATAGGAGTGAAACCCATCATTATGTTAAAGCGAAAATACTTCGATAACGAAAACTTTGCCAATGAGCTACGTTTATGTGCTCCTACTATCTCTGGAGCAAAATTTATCAATATAACAGGGCATTTCTTTGTCTTGCATCAACACCTGTAAGTAATTTTACGCCAAACGATTTCCTTCCACTCACAAAAAAGCTAGAATTCTATTAAACAGCAAGTTTTTCCAAAAGAAATCCACACCGATACCTTAAATCAAGCGGACCAGTTTTCATAGTACACATTTTTCGTTTACTTTAACCCAAATGAATAATATAAAACGAAAGTTACCTCAATTAACCTGTCCCTAAACGCATTAAATGTACTAATTATAAGAACCGGACGAGAAGCATGAATTAAATCCGAATGAGAAAGAAGAAATTTTATACATTTAAATAATCGAATAATTCGCCCAGATGAAATGCAACCGGAATGGCTCGTGTACTTAATAAGGAGGTAGCATCCCTTTTTCTGGTTCAGAAAGAAAGCCCTCGGGCACACTGAACCTTTTAAATTTCAAAACAAGTCAAGTTCGAGCCAACCACTTTGTTACGTAATTGATACTGCTTTGGGACTTGACATACAAGATTAAATTTCATTTTTTGCCTTTAGGTTGCGGTTGGAGATCGTCGTGAGGTGAAAGGAACTTGGCCTTCTTTAGCTCACAGAGGCACGCGACCAAATAAGGAGCGCGCATGCATAAGCGTTTCCTATTTAGGTGCACAAAACATAACTACAGTTTGACCCAAAATAGTGTGATTTATAAATATTACTCTCAAATTTTAGTCATAGAATTGAATGTTGTGAAATTAAGAGTCGTAAAAATTACTAAACCTTTTGACCTAATAGTTCGTTTTTAAATGTAAATGAAGAGGTCATATACATTAATAGCAGAAGCTTCAAACGAAGCATATATATACATATTTAAATGCAGAGATGAATCAACTAATGTGTAATTCAGTCAGGGCTGGCAAAGAGAGCGGTTTCGTGGATGCCTACCATCGAGGACCCAAATTTGAGGGGGACTGCCCCAATTACCCCAATTTACTAAGATAAGTTTCCAGTCGAAAACGAGATGTCTGTAAGAAATTTTGATTCGTCCAATATTTTTCTTGATTTATTAAATCAAAAATTATAATAAATAAATCAATAAAATTTATAATTTAANGTATGGTGGTATGTAAAATTAAATTAGTTAAATTATTATCTTTTATTAAATATAATCTCAATTCTTCATCTGTTGGGGTAAATAAAAAAATTACAATAATGCCAGCAGATATTCAAGTTGAACATCTAAGGAAGTTATGATGAAAGGAGGAAACTACCTTAGATTGAGAACTGAAGACAGCTTCTACAAATAGGTCCCACCAATGAAAGAAATAGAGAAGTAAGACTTCATTCCAATGAAAGGTAAAAGAGTAAAGTTCTTCAAATTGAAAGCTTTTAAGGTAGCACTAAAAAATTGTCTTAAGGACCTACATTCAATGTAAGATGTAAACTTTAAAAGCATTAGCATCTGCATCCAGTCACAAAGACCAGAAAGAGATTAAATTTACTAGCAACTGAAATCATTAATTACAAAGGTAAATTAACACTGCCACAGCAAGATATATGTTAGAAGGATTTAAATGTAAAAATTGGTGGGCAGCAAAAGGGGGTAAATCCTACAGGTCAGCATGGCTTTGGAGAGGAGGAAACACTGAGGAAATATCCAAGTTGTATTCACAGAAATCATGATCCTTAGATCCTTTTCTTAGTAAACTAATTCTCCGAGAAGAAATAAGGAAGAAAATGGACTTTACTAGGGCCAAAAAAACTCATGAACATGAATTTAATGATCTGAGTAACCAACTCTGAGTTTATCATTACTCAGTAGGGCATTAGGCCATCATCCTCAATAAGATTTGCTGCAGCAGGCCTCCTATAGTAAAAGACTTCCTTGATAACATGTTTTTAAGTTCTAATTGTAACTTAAATTACTGAAGCTAAGAATTACTCATTGGATTATCCTTTCAATGGAATCCATTTTAGAAAATGCATGAATATATTTACAATCCTGCTGAGATTGATGCAGGGGTATGTATGCATTAGAAAGTTTAGCTATACCACTCACTGAATTTTTGGATTTTTTTAGGTTGCATAGAAATTGTCATATCATCATTATTACATTAGTCTAATAAAACAGTGAATGAGAGGAAGAGATGCTCAATTGCAAGAGTGCAAGAGATACTCATAGACTAAGAAATCCTTTGCAAGATTTAATATTTACATCCATTACTTTTACAATGTTATAACATCAGTCATTGCATTCCTCATTCTTCTCTCCTTTTCTTTCCCTCATCAAGCATGTGCATGTAACACTGTTCTGTCTCCATATTAGTTCAACACCAATCATACCACCATCACATATTGCTTGCTATTACTTTTACCAATTGCCTCCAAATTTCACATCATGCATCTAATTAGTTTCATTATCATGTTTCCACAAGTAGCAGACTATATCCATAGAAGTACTTTAACTTGCTCATCACAATGAGAAGATAATTTCAGGTTTGCTTTTTCAAATATTTTTTCTCATTTTTCATTCATTTATAGTTTCATAAATAAATTTTCAAAAAATTTTCAGAAAATCTGTTAAATTTGAACATAGAAAACCCATGTATGCTCTTATGCATTACTGCAAAGCATGTTTGCATATGCTGTAAGGTTGAGTAGGGTAAGAACCTGTTCCTAAATTTTTTTAATCCCTCCACTGCATCCACCCACACTTCTTTATCATCATTGAAGTATATATCCCATGTCCCCTTGTTCTTCAACACACTTCTTCATTCTATACCAGTAGCATTCAACTTATGAGTATAGGATTAAGATTATTCCCACATATAGACCATCTTGTCTTCTTTAAATAATTCCATGTGTTTAGAAACTCTATGGCTTCCCACTATGGCCTATGTTCACTTGCCTTTCAATATCAACATTCAAAATTGCATTCACAGAATGCAGTCTCCCACCACATTGCTTAGCAATGTTTACAGATCCGTAAACAGCAAATATTGGTATTCGCAGAAATAGATTCCAACCATCCGATGGCTGTTTTGCTCTTAACACAGTGAGCTTTCTTTCTTTCACTCATACATTTTAAGTAGAAGCATGACTTTAATATATTTTAAACTTCTTTGGCTTCATCACCAGTAAAATTTTCTTCTTCCATGTCCTCTTCAGCCTACAAATAAGTTGCAAATTTGGTTTTTTTTATTGAATAGGTCTTTAAGAATAATAATAGTCAACTATTTTACAATCTCCATAACATACACACCTCATTTGATTTCTTGAGACTCTCTAATTCCTCCTTCTTTTGTCGTTTAAAGAATCCCATCTAGAATAAATTTGTATAATATTATATTAATCATACCAATAAACTTAAATTTGAAATTATATTAATTATTATTATGACCCCATATAAAAAAGTAACTACTGATGGCCAAAGCTTGTATCAAAATTAAATGCAGGTGGAAGATACAGGGAAGACAAAAACTGATTTCTCATACTTAATTAAGAAATCTCTAGGGTTTTCTCTGTTGCATTAAAATGCTACGAAATAGAAATGTTAGAGTAAAGAAGAATCAATAATTTTCTTAAATTTAATTTGAGATTTAAAATAAAATTTCAGTATTTCATATTTTGGAAATCAAATTTTCTTCTTAAAAGGCTTTAAAAAGTAGAATTAAAAATTGCTTAGGGTGGCCTACATCTGATATCAGATTGAAAATGACTGAGTATATGAAAATTAGATTAGATTTTTTAGAAACTGATATTTTTACAGAGAATTGATTGATCGATTAAATCATAAGTTATTGATGGCCAAAACATTCTGCAAATATCTATTCCATATATAATATATATTTGTAAGAAATTTTAAATATTTAACCCAAAAATTCAATTATAGAAAAGATCACATCTAAAAACAATTTATAAGCATTTAACACAAACCTTCTTCAGGAAAATTATAAAAACTGTTAATAGAATGACCCCAAAAATAATAGCAAGGATCACAATCCATGGAGATATCTTGTGGCCTTTCAGCTCACCAACATATGTTGTTACATCTGCAAAATCTGGTCTATAATGAAATTAATACCAGCAATTAGAAGAAATAAAAGGAATGAAGAAATAGCTGTTTAAACTTAAAGTAAACCTTACTTTACTTTATTCTATATAAGATTAATGGGGTTATAATACAAATCAACAAAGAATTTCACCATTTCAGAGAATCAAAACCAGGAAAAAGAATTTAGAGTTTGATATCTGTTGACCCTAGTACTGGTCATAATAATGATATACGTGATAGATATCGTATTAAATGTGACAAAAAATATTTTAATTGAGAGGAAAACAATATTTTGCCACAAAGATAGTATATATGAGGTAAAATGATTCCAGAGCAAATAGTATCTGGTATAACATAAACCTACTTTTGCATATTACGCTGATGGGTGATCTTTTAAGACATTGATTGAGGAAAAAGCATCTTACATTCTACTTCTGTCGAAATAGTGGTACAGAAGAAGGCAAAGAGCATAAATATAATGAGAAAAGATAAAGAATAAAACATTTTCCAATATGTACCAAATTAAACAATCTCTTACTTGGATATTTCAGGCTGCCTTGGTTCTGGACTATCAAGAATTTCCAAACTTCCAATGGATGATATCCTGATACTCTCGTAATTCTGAAGAATTTCAGCTGAAAATAAAATACATATGTTTTAACATTCAAAAAAGCATAATTGAGGGACATCCTAGAATATAATTCTTTCAGTGTTCAAAAGATATTTGACCTATTATGGAAAATGAAGGTATTCAATTAGCATCCTCTGAATAAATTAGAGAAAAAAGTTATATCCAAAAACCAAATGCTACTAGCTCAATGTATGGTGGTATGTACCTTTTCCTGGAACTGGTGCTATTTACTCTCTGTACTTTCAAAGACTATTTTGCAGTAAAAAAATGAAGTTTTGTTTACAAGTTGCACATAAATATTCTCAAAACCTAACTCCATCATAACATAACACATCAATTCCATTGATAAGGACTAGAAAAATGAAGCAATGCACATTGTACAGCAGTTTCAGATTTTGTGTTTTTCTATTAGTATTGCCTTATTAGAGAACTCATTTCATCTTTTGAAATTGATAATACAGAAGAAATAAATATACACTCACAATGGTACATGCTTTAAATGAAAACATATTCCTGTAATATGAAAACATCATTCTGGAAAAACCAGGATATTTAAAATAAGTGACACAGAAGCTAAAGTAACAGGATCACTTAACAGAATGTGTATACATGAATTTGTGTGTGCAAATTATTGTGAAATTTTAATTTACACATTTAATTTAACAAATTACTATATTTTGTTGCAAATAATACAATATATGCAGCATGATTTTTAAGCTTAACATTTAGGAAAACATTTCATTTTTTGAACTTGGAACATACAAGCATATATTGATATATTTATATGTGA
>KZ308693.1:874867-906174 GCA_000376725.2 Ladona fulva | reverse complement strand
TTTGATCGCGCTGCACGACCCGGGTCCGCGCAGCTGGACCTGGTAGTAGGACTACTCCGTTGGATTGTTCAAGTTGTTTGGGCCTTAAATCTTCGAAAACACCGTTTCTAAGCTAAGTATGTTATCGCTGTTGTCCAGAAGTTCTATATTGAAGGTATTAAGAGGATATCTGATCGTGCGAATGGATCAAAGGATGCGTTACTCTGACAAAAACGGTTTGGTTTGGACAATTTACGGAATCATGCCTCAAATTATGAATATCCTTCAACTATTGAGAGTAAGTTTGTATGTTCGTATGATACATGCTTTCCAGAAAAGGCAACATCTGGCATTGCTTTTCCATCCATTTCCATTGTTAGTTGTCAAAATACGTATCGAGAACAATACTTGCTAAGCACGACCATGGAGAACCCCAACCCCCGCTGGTGGGAATTCTTCAACGGTTAGTTTGCTCGCAAACAACATCTATTTGGAGCTTTTATCAAACTCTGATGTCTTACAACAGCCATTTTCCTTTTCCTTATAGATTCAAGACATTCCAGGTCAAACATTCTAGTATTTATAGAAAGTAAAAATGTAATAATTTCATATATAATGGTTTATATGAAAGTACTATTGACTTATACAACTCAATGCCATGAGTTATAAATGTGAAATTTAATCTTACACAACCCCGACTGCTTGAACATATCTATTTATTAAAGTTAATAACTTATAGTAGAAATCCAGTGGTATAGTCTTAGTAGTATGAATAAATTTGCAAAAGCCTGGGTTTGATTAATATAAAACATATACGTATAAGAAAAGGACATAGAGTAGAATCTCAATCATCCCAGTCACAACTAACCAAAGCTCCGTATTTTCCAGGGGACATATTGTGCACTTTATCTTTTTCATTTAACAGTTATTTACTACCATACCGCTTAAATTACTTTTGCTATAACTCCATCATGCCAGTTCAGCATAGACAAGTAAACATCTACATTTGATAACAAATTCACTGATCTTCATTTTCACAGGGAATCATCGAGCTATTTTATTCATCCATCATGTCACTAACTGATCACAATGTCAAGCAAGGTTTTAGTTAGGATTGGCTTACTCACTAACTCTGGCATTATTACATGGCTATATTACTCTGGCAGTTACATACTAACACATGGCAAATACCATGTTTATTTCATAATTTATGTATGCAAGGTGACCCTTCCATAGTATCCGAGTTTCCCATTGTCCAAGGTGGTCCCAGTCCACATTCACTCAGATAACTGAGACTCTATACTGTAATTATTAAAATTTTGAGGGATCCACATATAAACAAGATCAATTTATACACAAAATCAACCTACACACTAAAATATATCCAGCATTGAAAAAATTTGAGAAAATGTTTTAATTTCATCATACATAAAAAATACTGTTCCTGAAAATAGTAAGACTACATTCTATTAGAATACTACATCAAACTTAGAAGTGACCCATGTTTTTCCAATCCTATTCCTATAATAAATACATATTTATATTATTTACCTCATCAGTGGAGTTATCTTAATCCCTCTCCATATCCTATCATTGAGTTTTTAGGCAAGTTAAAATTAATATGACTTTAATTAAAATGTTAAACAGATTTGTTTCTATTATTAATTCTAACTATTAATTGCTAGTTCCATAATAAGAAGTACCATATAGTAATGATACTTTCACAAAATCACTCAATAACTATAAACACTAAGCATCATCACAATACAATTCGAGATTATCTTACATTCTTTTTATTCAGGAAAATGTAAATTTTTCCTTGATCTCCATCAGTTGACTTCAGGGAGTGCAGAGGAGCTCCAACAACCAAATCATCTAGGCCATCAGCATTAAGATCAACAACACATAGGCAATAACCAAAATATTCTCCAATTTGACTTCCATCAATTTCCTTTTTTATAATGAGTCCTTTATCATTTTCAGCTGGAAAATCGTATATGTAAACCTTGAATGGGACATTATAGCAAAACACATTAAATTAGGATAAGTATGATTTACTTTCTCTATTTTGTTACTCATTTCATTAGGCAACATTAATACCTATTGTATACAGGTGCTTCAAGGATAGTTTTTCATTTTTTACTTGTTAAAATGTTAGGCAACATATATTATCAGAATAACTCTACCTTATATCAAAATATCACAATTTGAGAAATATAGCCAGCAAAAAAATTATAGTGAAAGATAATATAGTAAAAATGTACCTTTCCTTTGAGATTTCCAGCTCTTGGTGCTCCAGACACATACAAATAGGTATTTGTTAGAGTGAATTTTCCTGAACTAACAGAGTAACCTGCAAGATTTATGAATATGATAGAACAAAATGTTTCAAACACAATAGAAAATGATAATATTAACAGTCAACAACTTACCAAAATATGAATCATCTCCAAAAGTTTTACTCAAACCAGGATTTAGAACCATTGTACCATACTGATTATGTACACAAGAGCCCTTACATAAGATGGCACTTCCTAAAAATGTGATTTTTCATACATATTATGAGATTAATAAAATGTATAGGCAGTCTATAAACAACATTGGTTCAGTAATCCAAAATAAAGCAAAGTAAATAACAATATAGTACCTTTCCATCTATAAACTCCTGGAGCTCCAATTATTAATTTAGATGAATTCTAAAAGAGATAAATGGATTATTACTTAATGTACATACTAATGAATTATTATCAATTCAAACAAACACAGAACCTAAGATCACCTTAACAAACTGTACTGAAAACCCAGCTTCTCCATAACGATAATAGTAAGTATCCCGTTCATCTGAGCTAGAATCCAAATCTTGAAATGCTGAAAAGTACAAGTAATAATCAAGAAATGGAAGAAAATTATGTGTATGATGAATTTTTCTGTAAAGATCCCAGAATTCTAATCAAAAATAAGCAAATACAGAAAAACAATGAAAATATTTCTCCACAGATGTCACCTTCACTCTGTGAAATTGCATAAGCAGATAGAAATGAAACACTTGGTAAAAATTCCACATTGTTCATTAAAAACGGAATGACCAGTTTCAACTAATTTCAGTTCAGTCATCACATCATTTTGCTTAACTGGAACAGTATTAGGTAAGTACTTGCAGTCAGTCATATATCATCACCTGTTGAAGAAGCACGAGGAAGTACATGTTTCTGAACATAAGATAGGAACATTGGAAGGCCTCATCAGCACAGACATTCATTAAGTGGGCAACCTGTTTCCTTAGTTTTTGTAACCTTTGAGGGCAGTTGCACATGTCTGCTTTATAACTCACCATTAACAATACTTTATCCAACTTGTTTCTAAAAAATTATAATTGTTGCCAAAATTGGAGAAAGTTATGATTTTACCAGGTAAGTAAATAGCTTTCTTGATATAATTAAAAGCCAGCCATTCAATACTAGCTATCGCAGACTTACTGAGATAGTTGGTGTACCAAAATCTACTATAGCGTGTCTCAAGCAGCAAAAAATTCAACTG
Source organism: Ladona fulva (assembly GCA_000376725.2). Taxonomy (NCBI): domain Eukaryota; kingdom Metazoa; phylum Arthropoda; class Insecta; order Odonata; family Libellulidae; genus Ladona; species Ladona fulva. The sequence continues at coordinate 902,658 of KZ308693.1, read as the reverse complement.
TGTGAAGAATGGACATTATATAAAGAATGAACAGGAACATTTAAGAGGAAACTAAATACAAAAAAACCAGAAGTCAAAAAAAAACACTACATCAGTGGTTTTTATAGCTACTGGGAAAGGCATGAATATGAGCACCCCAGCCTTGAAGGAGTCAGAGAATACTGCTACAATATCAGATCACATTTATCTGCAAGTTACTGACGGTTGACCATCTTCATAGAAAGCAAGATACAATATTAAATTTTGAAAAGTGAACCGTAAAAAGGGAAGTGTGGATATTGTCAGTGTTGAACTATGAGAAAATGACAAAACTCCTACTTTCTTAAAAGAATTTCTGTGTCGAATTTGAGTTAACAATGATAGTGAAACCAGCATAAAAAAGATTCAATCTGTTACCATATGTATTTAATCTTTTACCTAAAAAAAAAGACTGTCACATATCATCAGATTTGATTATTCTTTGTACAACTAGATTATACAAAATTTCTCTTCAATTCCTTAGGATTTTACAATTAATTTATCTACCCTAGCTGCTTGCTAGGTCATGTCATACAGCCAGCATTAATATATAGATTCCTCCCTTCTTACAGGTCTGCATAAATCTAAGTGAAACGCGATTTTTCTTTTTCTCTAAAATTTTCTTCTTTTGATTAAACTTACATCAAATTCTAGATTGCTAAACTTTCTTAACATCAAAACACAGAGACTACCATTATTCAATAAATTTATACATTTCCTTTCTTCAACTTAACAACACCCGAAATATATAAATTAAAGTATTACAAATATTCTTTTATTTAGTCTTCTAAATCTCTTGCCAGTCTAATTCAAAACTTCCCTCCATGCATTGCACCAACAAATTCTACATTTTATGCTCAAGTATGATTGTTTTATTTGAATAAATGGAAATGTTAATCCTTTACTTATTTCATAATTTCATCAATACATGCACCATTAACACTAGAGTCTAATTAAAAGTCAGAGTTGATATTCCAGCCTATTCTAGAGTCTACACAAGCCATTCTCAAAGGCTACTAAACATGCTGAAAATTTGTTTCATGCATAATATTATGCAGGATATGTGTATCACTAATATACACTGGCTTCAATGAGCAACATACCCACAAATAAAATTCTTTAAAGTGTACCTGGTACTGCTTAGGCAAATCCATAGAGGGTATCTAATGATGACAAAATAAACAGAATAATTTGAATCCTCCTCCTTAAATCTTTAGTCCTCCAATATTCAATAATTCAGGTAAGGAAAAGAGCCTCAAGATCACTAATCACATGTAATAAAAATGTTTAGCATGCTATTTAAAATACATTATAGTTTGGAAATTCTAAAATTAAAACTAAAATATAGAAAAAATGTGTTAATTTTCACAATAAATATACACCCATTTATTATATACATACACTTCAGAGGAATGTATATGGGATACATATTCTAAGCATGTGCCATAAGAGTTACTGACTTAAAATGTTTACTTCATATAAACTACATCAGGAAACCACCAGAAAAAGTAAGATTTAGATCCTAACTATAATCAGTTTGATCCCAGAAGATCCAAATAGTCATAGGTTACAATAATCAGGCCATAAGAAAAGCACTGTGACAGATTTCAGAAATTTGAAGCACTTCCCCAAAAGAGAGTTTTGAAAATCTAGAAATCATTTTAGGAGCTGTTTCTCTAACTTTAAGTGCAAAATCCCCCTGACTGATCCTGAGTTCAATGCCAGGTCTCCATATTCTCCAATAAGAAAAGCATTGTAGCAATTTTTGAGAATTTTTTGCAATTCTTCCTTAAAAAAATAGATTAGTATAGCCCAAAATGAGAAAAGGGATCACAATTATCATTCATAAATGAATACCATTTCCATATTGATGCTGGGTTTATCTCCAGGGCACTATAAATATTCTTCCATAAGAAATGTAAAGGAAACAACATTTTCTGAGTTAACTCCTGAAATGATTTCTACTTGAAACTCTAGATATAGTCAGGAGCTTCTTCCATAACAAAAGATAAAATTTTATTTCCTGAAGCAGTTATGGGCTAGCCACCAGACTAGTACAAAATACTTCTATAAGAAATACAGAGGTGAAATTGTGACCACTTTAAGCATTTCCCAGAAAGACAGATGACCATCAATTGGTATGATGATAGGAGACATGGTTTAGTAACATGTACGAGGGTAAGGTGAAAATTTCTCGGCCCAATCAGCGAAAATTTATGATCCCTGCCTGGGCGCATTAGTTACGTGTCATTAGTTCGTAAGACAAGTTTCAACTTTTTCTCTCAAGTAGTTTGTTTACACACATTGTTGCAGTGGATCTCTTTCGTGTTTTTCGTTAAAATGGATAAACTTGAATATCGTGTGGTCATAAAATTCTTCATTTTGGATGGATTAACCCCTAAGGAAATTCATCTGAAGTTGACAAAAGTGTACAGGGACTCTGCTCCTTCAATGTCAACCGTTAAAAAGTGGGCAGCTGAATTTAAACGTGGTTGCACATCCCTCGAAGATAACCAACCTGAAGGATAGCCGTGGGGATATCGGAAGAAATGATGCGAAACATCTTGCACAAAGAATTGGGGATGCAAAAGCTCTGCGCAAGGTGAGTGCTGCATTTGCTAAATGCCGATCAAAAGCAAATGCACAAGCAATTTTCACAGCAATGTTTAGACCAATTCAAGAGGGCACCGACCGATTTTGTGCAGCAATTTGTCACCATGGATGAGACATGGGTCCACCACTACACATCAGAAATGAAACAGCAGTCGAAGCAGTGGGTGGAAGCAACTGGTTCAGCACCAAATAAAGCAAAGTCGATCCCATCTGCAGGAAAGGTCATGGCCAGTGTGTTTTCGGACGCGAAAGGGATCCTGTTAATTGATTACCTTGAAAAAGGCAGAACAATTACAGGTAAATATTATTCCAACCTTCTTGACCAGCTGGATGCCAACATTCACGAGAAGAGGCCTGGCTTGAAGAAGAAAAAAATCATCTTTCACCAGGACAACGCACCTGTTCACAAAGGTGTGTTGGCGATGGGAAAACTACGGGATTTGGGGTACAATTTGCTTGGCCATCCCCCCTATTCTCCTGATTTAGTACCCTCAGATTTCCATCTGTTCCCAAACTTGAAGAAATTTTTTTTCTGGGAAGCGCTTCAATTCCAATGAAGAAGTTGAGAGGGCCGTAGATGGATATTTTCACACAAACGAAAGACATCTACTGCAACAATACTTATAAACAAACTACTTGAGAGAACAAGTTGAAACCTGTCTTATGAACTAATGACATGTGCACCCAGGCAGAGATCATAAATTTTTGCTGATTGGAACGCGATCTCTGTGTCAGGCCGAGAAATTTTCACCTTACCTTGTACGAGCATACTAAAAACTGACTCTAGGTTCAACTTCAGGTCATTATAAATGTTCTTCCATTAGAAATATATGGGAAACTGAGAATGGGCAAGCTCTAAGGCCTGACATTTCAGCAGCTATCTGTAAATGTGTGGTTATGATTCAAGTGGGTCTTTGTAGCTTCTTGGCTCTTTGCATTCATATTAGAAAGTCCTCAAAAAGGACTTTCTTTTGAGAGAATTGTTTTAAGGGTCTCAATGAAATAAAGTGGCCATGAGGGGGGTCAACATGGTACTTGGCTTGTTTTGAATCTAGTTCTAGCTCCTCCCAAGGCTCTCTGTTAATACCTTGGTAGTACATTTCCAAGGCCACAAAGTTAGGCCCCTATGATTTGGAATGGCATTTTTATGCCTTATGTACTGTGGCCCACCAAAGAGAGCTTTGTGAGTTCATTTCCAACTAACAAGGGATTAATGTAAAACTATCGCCCATTAGCTTTCAGTATGCAAGTAACTTATACGTTATCTATACTTCATTTGTATCATACTTGTACTATAGTTATCTATAATATAATGCTATTTAAATACTATTCAAATAATTCAAATAAAATAGTAAGAGGATTTTTAATGGAGAATTCTACACTACTACTACAAAAGATTTCATTTCTGATTTTGATGAATCAATTTGAAACTATAAGCACTAAGTGTCATAAAATTGAATTGGAAGTTTCTATGATAAAAAACTATCCAAAATATACAAAGAATTCTAAACATTCCAGAACTATTAAAATATTGCTGTTCATTGACTAAGTTGAGCAGTTTACTTGTTATTCCCCTCTTGATACCTTCACATTTAGCAACATTTAGCATTTAGCATGATTACTCCGTAATGAATCTTATGCATATTATACCTTCATCAACATTTTTACTCACTGTCTACCAATAAAATGAAAAGAACAACTTCATCTGCAGTTCATTCATGTCCTTACTACAACTTTCCGACAGTGATTTTAGTAAATGGTCAAAATAAAAACATTCATCAGAATTTTTCATTGACCCATTTTCACAGAGTAATAGATACAATTCTACAAACTTCATAGAAATCTTTACAAATAGCATTCACTTTGGCAGGTACAGTTAGATACTGACACTCTCAAGTAGTCCAAAGGATAAAAGAATTTTATTATTTTACTAACCTTTAACAATAAGTGGTCTCAATGCAGTCTCCCTTGTATAATTGGATCCTTCCAATGTATAACATGCACCATTCATAAAGTAATCATCTACATAATACTTATTTTTCCAGCCAGGAGAACACACCTTTTAAACAGAAAGAGAATAGTGAATGTCTCTTTGATTTCTAGAGTAATGATCAATTGGATAATAAAGTATTATCAGAGAAGGAAAATATATTTTTTGAATGACAAAATCAATTAGATCACTTTGATTTCATCAAGAAATAACATGTTAAAAAATGTTGCCACCAGCTGATACTAAAAGTTAATTGGCTGAAAAAATTGATATTTCAATGTGATAGACAATCTCAAAATGCACTTCATATTAGGTTGCTAAATTTTCAGCAGATTGAGGGATAAAATTTATGTTGAGCAGGGAACTGTTTTCATTTCTATATACTATCATTTTGCTCCATTATTTTTAAATAATTTCTTTTCATTGCCTGCAACCAATTAAGAGCAACATTGGCATAATATATAAGCCTTATTCATTTCCTTGATAAGTATTTTGATAACAAGTTGACATTCATTAAACAATTATTTAAGTTAGAGGATAAACAATAATGCACTGACCATTTAAGGTGATATTTCCTTTTTCCCTCTTTTACTGAAAAAATACTGTATTAGGAACTCTTATTTTTAACAATTTAGCAAAGTATTTATAACTGATAACTGTAAAAGAACTTACTACTATACTTCCATTTCCAGCATCCTTTGTGTCTAATACACTTCCAATCATTGCATTTTCTAAATTCTCATGGAAACTTTTTTCTACTCCTCGTTCTTGGGTTTCACCTAGAACAGAAGAAATATTGGTCTGTAAAACTGAGAAAGACATCAGTTGTTTATAAACAGTAAGAGGACCACAATTCTCCTAATGCTTTTTCATAATCACAATTAGTATGTGATAATGTATGAAAAGATGATTATTTTTTTAAAGCTAATCACATAAATATGCATTAATGCATTTTCCTAAAACATAAGAACCACCTATTGCAAGAATTAGAGGGCTACAAAAATATTAAGTTTCAATTTATTTATTATTAATTAATGTTAGTTCCATATATTTGTAGAAATGTATTGGCTAATCAAATGTATAATTTCCATTAACAGGGTCATAAAAAACCATGTATAAGGATCTAATGCTTTCCCGATGAATCTGTTTGAGGAATTCATCAGGGGTTTCCAGCCGGGTGAAGACGCTTGGTAGGTCCAACGTTTCGGCCGCGGTCACTGCTGCCATTTTCAAGGATGTCGAGGATCGTCCACGTCCGGTATATATATACTATTGGGGGATCCACCCACTCCTCCTCCTCATCTGTGATTTTTATGGAGCACCTTGAAGAAAAAGCATTGGAGACCTCTATCCTCAAGCCCAAATGCTATTTTAGGTACATTGAAGATACCTTTGTCATCTGGCCGCACGGAAGGGAATTTACTAAGGCGGAATCCAGATGGCTCCATAGGGCACAGCATATACCGGAAGCCCACCAACACGGACTGGTACCTGAACGCTGGAAGCCATCACCACCCAGCTCAATTAAAAGGGGTCTTATCAACTCTAATCCACCGGGTCTACACCATCTCAGACAAGAAGAGCCTCCCAAACGAATTTGAACACCTCAAATCTACTTTCAGGAAGAACAGGCATCACAATAAGGAAATCAACCAGGCCCTTAAAAGGGTCGTTTGTAAGACAGATAAGACTCCTGAAGAGAAACCAGTCGCTACGGCGTGTCTACCTTACGTGTCCACCGTTTCCAGGAAAATCAGCAGAATTCTCGGTCAACACAACATCAGAATGGTCCACAAACCCAACAAAAAAGTAAGCTCTCTGATAGGTAACACCAAAGACCACTTGGGACTGAAGACCCCCGGTGTATACAGTATCCCATGCAAATGCGGGCAGTTATACATAGGTGAAACGAGCAGGACCATAGAGACACGCATAAAAGAGCATGAAAGGTGTATACGACTTGAACAGCCTGCAAAATCCGCCATAGCAGAGCACGCCCTGACTGAGAGACATGAAGTGGACTTTAGCAACACCAAATTCCTCTGCAGAGGCAGGGGGTATTGGGATCGCTTATACAAAGAGGCGATTGAAATTCGTCTCAACAAGAAGAACATAAACAGAGACGAGGGCATTTTCCTTAGTAAAAATTGGAATGGGACACTACGTCGTATAAGACAACGGAGACCATCAACTAGATCGGCGGACTCAGCGACCAATCACAAACGAGGAGGAGGAGCGGGTGGATCCCCCCGATAATATACATCGTATAAGACAATGGAGAACATCAACTAGAGCAGCGGACCCAGCGACCAATCACAGACGAGGAGGAGGAGCGGGTGGATTTCCCTGATAGTATATATATACCGGACGTGGACGATCCTCGACATCCTTGAAAATGGCAGCAGTGACCGTGGCCGAAACATCGGACCTACAAAGCATCTTCACCCGGCTGGAAACCCATGAAGAATTTCTCAAACCATGTATAGTTTGTCCATTAATTCCCAGCAGGAATTTTGATGATGGGTGGTCAAGAGTGACACAGGGTAGAGGGAGGAACCAGTATGGTGGCCATTGTGCTTTAAGTGAAGAGCTAATGTAGTTCAATTAATTAATTGTTTGAAATAAACAGTGTGTTCTCTTGAACATTCGGTAATGCTTCAAATTTTTAATACAGCTAAACCAGTAAATTGTTTTAAAACTTTGTTTCAACCATTCCTATGAGTTTTCTAGACACTATCATCAATTGAACCATATCATGTCATCTATCCCTGAATATCCAAATGCTCAAGTTATTGGAGATCTCATTAAAAGCAGAATAATATGGAACATTGACTTTTCCTCTAAACTGGAACAATCCCAGCCAAAATGGGACATTTAGTAAGCTTATGCATGCCTCCAGATTTCCAAGAGTGTAATTTATTTATTCAATAGAGTAATTAAGTGATCAATTCAGGGCTTGCTGAAGGAAAATGCCTTTAGTAAGCCCTGATTTGATTCAAAATGAAACAATAGTCAAATTTTTATGTCTACTTACCATTCTTGCGTATTGGAAGAGCTTCACAGGTTCCCTCAATCACATTACACTTGTAAGCTACTCCAGGGAATTTAACCAAAGATAATTTTGGAAATGATGAATTGCTCTTGGGAGCACCAACAATTAGCCTGAAATTAAAGGAAAATTTAAATTAATGAACACATATTTATTTTCTCTCAACTATCGAATAATCAATGAGTTAATAAATAGCTAATCTAATTTAAAATTTAATAAACTTTTGGAATTCTAAAATCAATAACAATTTCATATAGGATCACAGTATCTCCTTCAACACTAAATTCAAATAATCAAACTATTTCAGAATTAAGTGTTATCCTAAGAAGAAGAAAATCACTCCTTTCAAATAGACTCCAAAATGACAAAGCCTTTCACCTTTAGTGGGAAACAGTCCTGGATTCAATACCCAGTATAGGCCCAAATGTGCTAAATGATCTCAGCTATCAAAACTTTTTAAAACTCCTACCACTACCTTATTTAAAATACCTCACACTACAGGCATCAAATCCCTGAAAACTGGCTGGGGATTGAATGTCAGCCATCTGTGGATCAGGCAAGGGCTTTATGCTTCCAAGCAATACGCAATATGAGACTCACTAATATTCATAGTAGTTGGATGAGTCAAATTTTAATATACAAGCAAGAAAATAATCTTGCATGATCACCTGGGATCTAGCCTATCATTTGCAAAGTTAGGCTTCACCTATGATAGAGCTCTTATGCCCCATTATCTGATTCGAATCCTTTAAATTTTTTGTGTAAACAGTGAACAGAAGAGATGGGGAAATGATAAAAACATTAGTATGTAGCAGTTATANGAGTGAAAAGCTTCGTGCTCGGTAGCAGCGATGGTTATCGGGAAGGAAAATCTCAACGGTTTTCGTACCGAAACAGTAACGCCTCTCCGCGCCTAAAATCTGTCTGCTTTCGTGAGTACAAGATAAACCGAAGCTTTGAAATGAAATCGCTGTGTTACCTGTTATAAATTTCCTTTCCGAAGAAAGCTCGTTTTTTGTTTATTACGGAGAGAACCGTGAAAAGGGGTTCTCGTTCACATTATGTGGGATGTTTTTACAAATAAAAGGGAATATTTTCTGTATTTCTGGCGAGCAACTAACGAGATATTCTATCCTCTAATTGTGGTTGTACTGTGATTTAATTTTAATTTTTAATTTATTTTGAATTATTAACCAATCAGAACTTTGATGAGATATGTAACGCTATTTACCATATTTCTAAAAATGATTATAGTGCTTTAAAGTAGTTCATAACACGAAAATTAGATGGAAAATCTTGACTTTCTAGCTGTAATAAAAGATACAATTAGTAAAAATTAATATTATTAAAATATTACGGGTTCTTTCGTTGAAGTAGAACAGTATATTTAATAACTATGTCACTTAAATTTCTGCTCTCCCTGATAAATTTGAATGAATTTATTATATCTTCATTGAATTTTCTACGGTCTTTATTCTTCGTAGTCTATTTTGGTGCGAGCAGAGTTAATGTACTGTTGACGCTGTCTCTCCTTCATTTGAAACATAATTGCATTTTTAACGTCCTAGAACATTTTGTGAGCCCACTGCATGAAAGAAGATGTTTCCGACGCGCTCATAGGAGGTAATGACTCTGAACACGGGTTGTCCAAGAATCCTAATTAAACGACAGAGCTCGGGACTTATGGTGGAGCCATTTCTAATTAAAATAGACGCTCCTCCGAGACCACGTGTAGCATGAATGTTTAGCGCTATTCGTTCGAGCGGCAGTCTTTTCCTCCCGTTCCATTCGTTGTTATTTTTGCAATCCACGGCGACTCCTCGAGGGCCAACGAAAGGCGGAAATATGGTCAAAATCGACCAACCTTCCTCATCAATTATTAGTGGTAATTTGTCTTCAAATGTACGCTGTATATTTCATGGAAATTTCAAGCAATGACGGCGTTCCGGTTGTCGCGGGAGAGATGGTGAAATACGCTATCCGTGAGCGGGATTTTTAAAGGGGAGGCCTCCATATCTCAGCTTACCTCCCGCTTGCTCTCTCCACATCTTTCTCCATTTACTCCTTCGCCTTACTGCATGAGAGCAGTTTCGTATTCTGTTCGTCTAATTAAATTACGTAATGAATGAGTGAGAGAAGCCGCGCGAAGCTCAAACGTTGGTGTTTTGAAACGTCGTTTTGAGAGGCAAATGCTCTCTCTTTCTCCAAGACTCCCGCCGGAGCACACGAGGCGTCAAAGGACTGTTGATTGTGACACTCGGGATAACGCTTTTGAGCGACGGCCGTGCGCTGAGACGGAGAAAAGATTGCATACGTGACGCGCTTTCGGCGAGGGATGTTAATCGCTGGTGAGGAGTTGGATGTGTGCGATCGTGGTGGACTTTCGTCGTACGTTGGCAGGAGGTTGAAGCGTTGCTTTATGTTGCGCCTGTATCCCAAGAACATACATGAAGGTTTGGGCGGTCTGTGGTTTATTTATTTATAAGGGGGAGAACATTCGGGTGTATACCATGAATTCATAATGAGGTGCCTTTGTAACATTTCGGAATAAAATGTTTGTATCTTGCTGTCTGTCACATGCTAGATTTTCTACTCTTTTCTCTGCACTAATGGATCATATTTTGTTTGTGTGGGCTCCAAAGCATAGATAGTTATGTTTAAAAAGTTCAGTCAAACTTCAGTCTGCAAGTAACTTGATTTGCGAGTGTTTTGCAAGAAGAGCAAACATTTTTAATAAACTTTAACTTTATATACGAGCGAGGTCTTATAATACAAGGAATGCATGGAGTACCTACACACTGTTTTGCTTGCCGAGCGTCACGTAATAACTGCTTCCCTAATAATCATTATTGTGCATATGAGTATTTTTAGGTTTTGGAACGAATCATAATCATCTAAGTTTCCATTACTTCTTATAGAGAAATTGCTTTGATATACGAGTGCTGCGGGCGAGGACGTTTCTGGAATGTATTATGCACGTAATCTAAGGTTTGACTGTAAAAGAATTTCTCTCTTATTGCTGAACAAGGTATTTTGCTTATGATAACAAATTCAGTTTGAAAAAGTGATATCTTGGAATATGCATAGTGAATAACCATTCCTCCGCGTAAATTCGTAGTTATCATACCTATTTTGGTGCCAGTGCACTATATCTGATATTGCAGATAGTTTTCCATCTCTTTCCTCTCTGATTTGGAGTAAAATTTGATCATAGTTTTTACTATAAATAAAGATAGTAACGGCACACAGTAAAACCTCGGTTGCGAGTAACTTGGTTTGCGAATGTTTTGCAAGACGAGTAAAAATTTTAAATATATTTTAACATGATATCCGAGCTAGATCTTGAAATACGAGCATGTTGTACGTATGTGTTGTCTGCTGAGTGTAACATGATCACTGCTTCCCTAATAATCATATTTATGTATACGAATATTTTTTGGTTTTGGAGCGAATCGTGATCATCTGAGTTTTCATTATGTCTATTCCATATAAGTGCACGGGATAATCAGTTCATATAATTTTTATAAGAAATTTACGTAAAGTAGGCTTTCATGACTTGAAAACAGTAGAATAAATATTATAAATAATTTATAAGATAAGAAATATACTGAGTTATTATGATCTTACGGCAGAATTTTTTTGTGCTTAGGAGGACCAGATATATACGATAATAGATATATTTTTAAACTATACTAAGTCCCGTCATGCTTGACGGGGGCGTTTACTAGTATATGATAAAGAACATTACACCTCTTCTAAATTATCATTTTTAGACAACGTACATTATTAAAGTTTGTACATACTTTAGGATCATGGAACATACTTATAATAGTTGGTGAATTTTTTACCTCTACATCAACTTAAGGACCTCCGATTCGCTAACTTTCCTCTCGAGTTCAAATAGAAACGGAGGAGCCCGTCCCACTCTTAAATTGTAACAGTTATTTTTTCTTATTTTCTACTATCAAAATTATTACTAAAGTTCCGTTTTTTTTGTCGTATGATCGAGTACTGTCGCGGGATACAACATGTGTGTCAACTTGATTTAGAAAGGAAATATAATATGGATTTTATTAATTTCTTCTTGATATAGCAAATAATTATACTATTAAAGTTAACCTTTGCAAGCTTAAGTAAGTGGGGTTTCTGCAAATAGCCGAAAAGATTGGAAAAACACGTGCGAGGATGGGACGGGAGGGGAAGGTGTGGTCGCGATTATTGGGTTGCTAAATCTGCCTCCCGACCCTTTTTCTCAGTCATTTCTGTATTTCTTAATCTTGTTTTATTTTCCGCATAGCTTTGCAAGCACATTTTTGCCCATATCTGTTCATCGAAAGAAAAAATTCGGTGCCCGCCCGCTGTGCAGGCTCGGAAGAACCGCTTCCTTCGACACTGACCTTTCTATTTGGGTAAAAATATTTATATCGTATACTTCACAGGCTGTTTAACCGGCCCGCTAATAAATACCGATCTCAGAAATTTGTATCCACTGATACTCGGTAAAAAATTTACAAAATCGGCAACAGAAATTTCTTCTATTTGGATAAAAATTTTATTTTTCTAGTGTGATAAACGTTAACCTGTTAGCCTATTATTGTAAGTTTCAGAGATACATTTAGAAATTTTTGCGTACTTGCGTGTTTTTGGCTTCAGCCAATCAGCATTAAAGAAGTCATAAGAAAACAAAAGATACGTATACGAAAGAAGAGCAACATAGGACTTTTCGGTTACACTGAAAAGGCAATGTTGCTAATTAAATATCTTTTGTTGGATGGTCCAACTCCATGTACTCCACGCACTTGTATGTGTGCGTACGTGTGATACACATTTATACACATACACACGTTTTTACGGCACAGACTGGATTTGTTGGACTGGACACACCAACTTTAACAATCGAAACCCTTTTTTCACTCAGTATGAGATAAAAGTTTTAGTAGTATTGTTAAAAGTGCTTCGACAGCTTAGGTCATTTCGCACGTGGGCCCCCACCGGGAATCGAACCCAGAACCGCTTTCAGCGAAGTCGAACGCGTTGCCCACTTGGCTATCCGGGAGCCCGATAAAAGTTTTATGGGTGCACATGTTAAGAGGGCGATGAGGTTGCAAAGTGTCCATAAAATGTTTAAGCCGCCAAAGAAGAAGGAAGGTATTAATTTCTCTCAACGATACAAATTTTCCGATTTATTTCAGCAAAAACTACTCCTTTGCATCATGTTTAATTTTGTAAAGACAAATTATGAATGTCAATCACAGACAGGAAAATAAATGCCTAAAATAGATTAATCCTCTCCGAAGGTCAATGTAAATTGGTGATCTTATATTAATAAATTATTGAAAATTTTCATCAACTTTCTCAAATAAGCGGCAGGTGGCTGCAATTGATATCCTGATCACGTTTCTACATACGGCGAACGGGATACACGTACTGGACACACATAAAAAACTATAAGCCTCCAAGGACAGATTTGGATGCAATAAAATTGTAATATATCACGATCATAACGAAGATGTTAGACGTTTCTGCCTGGGTACTGCTGTTCTCCTCCTAGGTTTTTCTCCTCTTAAGAGTATTGTCTAACGTCAAGGTTGATTATGATTTTTTCAAATTTAAAACAAATTTTCGTCTAGTTGATGATAAAAAATAACTTTTGTATAATTAAAAATACTAAGGAAAACCGAAGAATGATTAATTCGCGGCAATCTGACTCATTCCAAGGTCAGATGGAGGATGAGTATTTTTACAACTGAAGTGGGTACATAAAAATAATTTATCGCGTCTCTCAGAATAGCAATCGAACTGGCAATCGAAATGTCTAATAGGTGGATTTCAATGAGCTCAACCGGCTGAAATGGAATTCTCACACCTCATTCCCCGGGACAGACTGAAGTATATCAGTCGAAATATTTATTCTTATAATAATCTGATAACTATAATTAAAACCTTTTGGAAATANCAGCGTATACCGGAAGCCCACCAACACGGACTGGTACCTGAACGCTGGAAGCCATCACCACCCAGCTCAATTAAAAGGGGTCTTATCAACTCTAATCCACCGGGTCTACACCATCTCAGACAAGAAGAGCCTCCCAAACGAATTTGAACACCTCAAATCTACTTTCAGGAAGAACAGGCATCACAATAAGGAAATCAACCGGGCCCTTAAAAGGGTCGTTTGTAAGACAGATAAGACTCCTGAAGAGAAACCAGTCGCTACGGCGTGTCTACCTTACGTGTCCACCGTTTCCAGGAAAATCAGCAGAATTCTCGGTCAACACAACATCAGAATGGTCCACAAACCCAACAAAAAAGTAAGCTCTCTGATAGGTAACACCAAAGACCACTTGGGACTGAAGACCCCCGGTGTATACAGTATCCCATGCAAATGCGGGCAGTTATACATAGGTGAAACGAGCAGGACCATAGAGACACGCATAAAAGAGCATGAAAGGTGTATACGACTTGAACAGCCTGCAAAATCCGCCATAGCAGAGCACGCCCTGACTGAGAGACATGAAGTGGACTTTAGCAACACCAAATTCCTCTGCAGAGGCAGGGGGTATTGGGATCGCTTATACAAAGAGGCGATTGAAATTCGTCTCAACAAGAAGAACATAAACAGAGACGAGGGCATTTTCCTTAGTAAAAATTGGAATGGGACACTACGTCGTATAAGACAACGGAGACCATCAACTAGATCGGCGGACTCAGCGACCAATCACAAACGAGGAGGAGGAGCGGGTGGATCCCCCCGATAATATACATCATATAAGACAATGGAGAACATCAACTAGAGCAGCGGACCCAGCGACCAATCACAGACGAGGAGGAGGAGCGGGTGGATTTCCCTGATAGTATATATATACCGGACGTGGACGATCCTCGACATCCTTGAAAATGGCAGCAGTGACCGTGGCCGAAACATCGGACCTACAAAGCATCTTCACCCGGCTGGAAACCCATGAAGAATTTCTCAAACCATGTTTAGTTTGTCCATTAATTCCCAGCAGGAATTTTGATGATGGGTGGTCAAGAGTGACACAGGGTAGAGGGAGGAACCAGTATGGTGGCCATTGTGCTTTAAGTGAAGAGCTAATGTAGTTCAATTAATTAATTGTTTGAAATAAACAGTGTGTTCTCTTGAACATTCGGTAATGCTTCAAATTTTTAATACAGCTAAACCAGGAAATTGTTTTAAAACTTTGTTTCAACCATTCCTATGAGTTTTCTAGACACTATCATCAATTGAACCATATCATGTAATCTATCCCTGAATATCCAAATGCTCAAGTTATTGGAGATCTCATTAAAAGCAGAATAATATGGAACATTGACTTTTTCTCTAAACTGGAACAATCCCAGCCAAAATGGGACATTTAGTAAGCTTATGCATGCCTCCAGATTTCCAAGAGTGTAATTTATTTATTCAATAGAGTAATTAAGTGATCAATTCAGGGCTTGCTGAAGGCAAATGCCTTTAGTAAGCCCTGATTTGATTCAAAATGAAACAATAGTCAAATTTTTATGTCTACTTACCATTCTTGCGTATTGGAAGAGCTTCACAGGTTCCCTCAATCACATTACACTTGTAAGCTACTCCAGGGAATTTAACCAAAGATAATTTTGGAAATGATGAATTGCTCTTGGGAGCACCAACAATTAGCCTGAAATTAAAGGAAAATTTAAATTAATGAACACATATTTATTTTCTCTCAACTATCGAATAATCAATGAGTTAATAAATAGCTAATCTAATTTAAAATTTAATAAACTTTTGGAATTCTAAAATCAATAACAATTTCATATAGGATCACAGTATCTCCTTCAACACTAAATTCAAATGATCAAACTATTTCAGAATTAAGTGTTATCCTAAGAAGAAGAAAATCACTCCTTTCAAATAGACTCCAAAATGACAAAGCCTTTCACCTTTAGTGGGAAACAGTCCTGGATTCAATACCCAGTATAGGCCCAAATGTGCTAAATGATCTCAGCTATCAAAACTTTTTAAAACTCCTACCACTACCTTATTTAAAATACCTCACACTACAGGCATCAAATCCCTGAAAACTGGCTGGGGATTGAATGTCAGCCATCTGTGGATCAGGCAAGGGCTTTATGCTTCCAAGCAATACGCAATATGAGACTCACTAATATTCACAGTAGTTGGATGAGTCAAATTTTAATATACAAGCAAGAAAATAATCTTGCATGATCACCTGGGATCTAGCCTATCATTTGCAAAGTTAGGCTTCACCTATGATAGAGCTCTTATGCCCCATTATCTGATTCGAATCCTTTAAATTTTTTGTGTAAACAGTGAACAGAAGAGATGGGGAAATGATAAAAACATTAGTATGTAGCAGTTATAGTAGCAAGTAATTGGGTGAGAAAATTCAGTAGAGTTTAGCATAATGTAATTCTGATTCTCAGGCCAATGGTATTAAGTCAATCATTTTCATTCTTNACCAAGAAAAGTAGCTAAAGCCTCGCTAAACTCTGAAATAATCATATAAATAAAAAGCAAATGTCTGTCCGTCCGTCCGTCTGTCCGTCCCCCTATTTATTTCAGAAACGGCTTGACTTAGAGGTCTGAAACAAACTGCATTGTGTTTCTACGATACTAAAATCCTCAGGAAAACTATTCTCATCTCTTTAAAGGCCCGGGTTCGAACCCAGGAGGACAAAATACGTTTCCATAAGAGATGTATGTAAATTACGTTTTCATGACTTGCAGAGGTCGTTTTTTTACAAAATTAAATTAGAAACTATGGTCCTACGAATTTGAGACAAGTGTCACAAAAAAGGAAAATAATCATAGAGTCTTATTTTAGTCGTGAATTATTCATATAATTTCGAAATTGCGAGAACTTTGATAAAATAGACGGAAAATTCGTAATTTTTTGGGAAATAAACCTCCCATCCCTTTGACGAAGAAAGCAATTGTTGAACATTGATGTAATGAGTTTTCCCATATAAATGCAAAGGGATAACCAGTATATTTTTCCATAAGAAATGTGCGTAAAATAGATTTCCGTTACCTGCAGATGTAACATCATAGCTGACCTTAAACCCCCCCTAACACTCACCGCGGAAAACGTTATTGACAGGAAGCATTGAAGAAGTTAAATGTCTCTAAACCCAAACTAGGTGTTCTGTAGAAGTCCAAGTACAAAACCTGGGGCACAAGAATAGGATTTAGTAGATCAGTGAAGTGTTTTAACCGACTGCCGAAGTCTATTAGAGCAACACGATCTGTCTCCAAAAGTCCTGTTTACCTATGTTAATTCGCCTTGCAATTCAATGAGAATACAAACGGAGAGACCGCAGCGGATCGATTTTATCGAGGTGACTTCTCTTCCCTTCGATACCGCATCACCTATCTAGCCAACTCATCAGTAGATAGTTGCTAATTTTAAGAAACTATGACCACGGGTACTTTGCACGACCAAATAAAATTTTAGAATGAAGAATTCAACATTGTCAATACAAATTTATGAGGGTTCTCCTAGGTTTTCGGAAAAGTTCCGGGAGCCCTGCTAAGAATAGTTCCGAAGGTTATGCTGCTTCCTAGATTTGGCTACAACCACGGCATCGAACCCTAAAACTTTTCGTTCCGATTCGGCGAAAAGAAATAATTTTCGGTTCAGTTTCGGTTTCACTTCTCCTGCCAACGTCAGACCGATTTTCTTTGATTGGACCATTGTAATATAATATTCTTCTGGAAGTTTGTTTTATTATTTCTAGCTTTTATGATATATATTACACTAAATTTTAGAAAAAATTGTAACAGTTCTTCTCTAGTCGTATCTACACACGATTAGTAAATCTTTCTCCAATTACAATTAAGTAAAATGTACCAAAAATGGGAACCGAAAATCGGAACAGATTAAAAACTGCTTTCGGTTCGGGTTTAGGAATTTCAATATTTTCTATAGTTCGATTTTCACTCCTACAAAAAGTAAGCCTTTTTCAAATGCTGTTTTCGGTTCGGCTCCGGTTTGATGCCCTGGTCACAACATAAGCTCTCGACCAACCGGAAAAATACTTAAGGAGTAATTTACACCTCTATTACAACGACGATTAATTTTAACAAAGGTCAGTCAGGAAAAAAATCGAATATCACAGTGTCCTTGCGTTACGACACGAGATTAAGGTGACGAGATTTACAACGTCAGAAGTGAGGACACTGAGGGCTAAAATGCAGGATATAGCCGGAAAAACGTTGCGGGTCACATGATTGTCGCTGTACCACAATAATTACATCTAACGAAAGAGAAAATGCTAGAGTAGTTAATTCAAACATCTTTTGATAGAAGAGTAGTTACTTGAGGTTTGAATATCTTTATTTTCATTATTTTATATTAAATCTTGTAACTCTTAATCCTGCCGATATCCTGAATAAGTAAAATTGCCTTATGCTCCCTTTATCACATATGATTCCATGGAGAATGTATATAACATCCCAATTTAAGCGAGAACATCCCAATTTAAGCGGAAATCACATTGCAAATAATTATTTGCAATGTGATTTCCGATTATGCTGCTTTTGGTTTACATTACATATCTCCTGAAGACTATAAATTTAAANGAGGAAAATATTTTATGGATTATATTCATAATACAATAATATATATAGTTTACTTTTTTATTTTAAAATAACATAAACATCCATTCTTAAACTAGTTGTTACTATTTCGTAAAGGTTTGAAGACCTCTTCAGGCAATTCATTCCACTCTTAAAACCCCTGCAATAATAAACGATTACTAAGCGATATCTGTCCTTTGTTTCCTTAGCTTTAACTTTGTAATGACTTTGTAATGAAGCATTTTATTGATACTAATCTGTATGGAAAATTTGAATGGCCATTTTCCTATCAAAGAAGAAACGTAGCAGTTAAAATAGACATTCGGGGTTTTGCTCCCGTTTACAGTCTAAAACTATTCAATAAAAATGCCAAAATGGGTAACAAAAGAACTATAAAATTAAAACATTAGATGGATATCAAAGCAAACCTATGGGAAGTGTTAATTAGAGGAAGAGGGATACATAGAATAAAGATACGTTTAGATATACTAAAGAAATGCTTGGGTTTTCATAACCTATAACGCAATACATCCAATTAACCTTTGGGGCATTTTTATGAATAAAGTTAAGCAAATCATCATTCAGCAAGTAGTAGATCAGTGAAGTGTTTTAACCGACTGCCGAAGTCTATTAGAGCAACACGATCTGTCTCCAAAAGTCCTGTTTACCTATGTTAATTCGCCTTGCAATTCAATGAGAATACAAACGGAGAGACCGCAGCGGATCGATTTTATCGAGGTGACTTCTCTTCCCTTCGATACCGCNGGTCGTGCTACATTAAAACCGCTGTGGAAAAGTACAAATATAATCAATTTGTGTTATTGTGAACTGATGATCTTGCAGCATTTTTGTAAAAAAACTTCCAGTAAAATTGCCGGAAACATTATGCAGCGGAAACAACTAAGTAGTTTGTGTCGGTGAGTAATCTAAGCCATAAAATTTGTCCAATACGATCGCGAAGTAAGCCAATGAGTCAAATTTTTGAAACGAGCGGTAACAAGTCAATCCTCCAAGTAATTACCTACAGTTTCTTCTGACACAGGGAGGATATAACAGATCAGTTGAATAGCTGAGAACACCAGTTAGTGATACTGGAGCTCTGGATTAGACTTATGCCTCTGGCTCTATGGCCTTAATTATGTTTTACTTAATTTGCATCAACATTATCCTACAACGACCGAGCCTTTCTGTTGCTAATTATGAAAGTCGATAACTAGTCAACAGTTTATTTTGGTGCGTTAGCTTTATTTTCTCTGTTCTTTGCCATTTCCCCTCGTCTCTTCTATTACGAGTGTTTTCCCGTATCATCGGTTTTCTTCTTCGATTATCTTCAGCCGTAATAAGAAACTCCTTAATTTTTTTTTATATGCACACATTTTTCCTATCTAATGCTGTAATTTGCATACGATATCAACAGATTACGCGAAAGAGTGGCACTTATGACTTATTTTTATTGTAATTTAAGGGTTAAATAAATTACCAAAATCGGCCAACGGTACGGGGGTTCTGTAGATGCTACGAAACCGAAGGGGTCCCATCATAAAAGAGTAACTCTTTTATTTTGCAGACGGAAAAATATTTATCTGTAAGAATTTTTAATACCGTATATCATACTTCACTTATCTAATGGGCGGAAATCGTGGAGAAGGGGCCATGTGGAAATTTGTAGCCCGGCACCTTATTGGTATACGACCAGCTCTGCAGTAGGCTATTTGCTTTCTCTGGATATAACTTTTCTAGGTGTATGTACGCCTGTACGTGCTAAGTCACCTCTTCTCCTTTCCCTTGAGAAGTTACGTCTAAAGATATTGTCTTCACAGTAACTTCCAACCAACAATACGAACCAAAGCTGTGATTTATCCGTCAACAAAGCATTTCCGAGGGAATAATACTCCGAAATACGTAGATTTTTCAAGATATCTTGGACTAAAAGTTTTAAAACTATGGGACACTTCCAAAATAAAACGGAAAGTCTATTTCACGATTAACTTTATATTATAAAGGCCGGTCAAAGGAAAAGTTGGTTGTTACCTTGTCACGAAATCATTTCTGAATTGTGATAAAAGAGAGAAAATATGGGTTAGGCTAGAATTGACTAGTTCCATTCAAGGAAAGAGATAACGGCAAAAAAGCTGGAATTCAGAGGAAAAGGATAACGAATGAATTCCTGAAGCCGGTGTAACACTATGTAGTAAAACTATGCTATACAACTTTTGCTATACATAACAGTGCAACATGTAGCTAACGTTATATA
Organism: Ladona fulva; assembly: GCA_000376725.2. Taxonomy (NCBI): domain Eukaryota; kingdom Metazoa; phylum Arthropoda; class Insecta; order Odonata; family Libellulidae; genus Ladona; species Ladona fulva. Next base: position 882,146 of record KZ308693.1, on the reverse strand, counting down.
GCAAAAAATTTCTCAATTTAACTGAAATGGAACCCATTTGAAATGTAGCAAAGGAATGCAGCAGAGTACCCAGTCATTCAGAAAATATTGAAGAGGATTGATGTAGTGCTTGCGGCAGTCATTACCGTAATCCTCTCATAGAAGGAAAAGCAAGCTTCGTCCCTTCCGTCCCTTCTAGATAGACAAAAGTACAGCGGAAGTGACTAGCTAAACGACTTAAACGCAGATGATTAGGAATTCTCACACCTCATTCCCCGGGACAGACTGAAGTATATCAGTCGAAATATTTATTCTTATAATAATCTGATAACTATAATTAAAACCTTTTGGAAATAATTATAAATACACTGACTTTTAGATGTAAAATGCCAATTAATCTGAAGAAAACAGTTTTAGATTATTGCATTCTTTACTGCATTAAGGTAACTCACGGCTGCGATTCGTGAACACTGAATGAATTCACAAAAAGAAACTCGGAAAGTCCCAGAAAGCATATAAAAATATTACTAGGCTTCTCATGGTAACCAGAAGAGGGCAACTAACATCATATCAGTAACAAAAATCACTGACATGCTGACATTTTAAAGAAAGTTGCCACCTTCAAATCGTAATGGGCTATATTTTACGAATTCACGATGGAAGATGAGTAAAACTGGCGCCAAGAAAGACTGGTGTGAGCCAAGAGTCAGACCTTTACGACGAAGACTTAAGGGAAGACGCTGGAAACTGGCAACTTGTTGGCCAAAGTCGTTCCACCTGGTAAAGATTGATAAACTCATATCTGGACTTCAAGGGACCACATATATTACAGATTAAATTGGCCGATGATAATTTTAACTAGTACGTAAAGATTTGTAACGTTTAAGTCTATGCAAATTTCAACATTTATCACTTTGTGTAATGAAATTGGGAGAAAGACAGCATATTGTCTACAGTAACAAAATACAGATGAAAATTAAACAATATCTACAAATACAGAAGCGACAAATGTCGAAGAAGGCCCAAACTAAGTAGTCGTCCACGCTTTACTACCAGTGGATTTGCATAAGTTATTATATTAGTTTTAAACCTTGTTCCCCATGAAGGTATTGCAGCCGTGGACAATTTAACTGGAACAGTTTCCATACAAATGTCTTTGAGCCCTTTCCGGAACATAACATGGAAGTAAGAAATTTATAAAACGATAGGAAAATTCTTTTGGATGAGTGGACTTGTCTTTAACGTAATGCTGATGGATTAGGAGATTGCTGGTTTTGATGACGGTATACTCATACCCATGCAACGCATGCCTATAGGTACAATTCATTTCAAAAATCTTTGTATTTAGTGAATTAAAACCCGTTCCTAATGTTATAGAAGTTTGTTGTATTGAATTAACTATATTCATGACATTTTAATAAATATTTTAGTGTGGAATAAACATCGTATTTCAATAATCTACAAGCATTTGGATGCAATGAAATTCTTCGAGAGGCTTTTGCAAGGGGTTTCTATATGGACTTCGGTAAATACCTTAAAGAATATTTATTCCTTGTATATCTTATCTTCGTACAAACAATTAGTGTCTGACTCATGTGTTTTGTTCGCCAAATCCTGAGAACGTGAGGTCACAGAGCATAAAATTTGGTACGTTGTATAGAGTAGATTCCCGAAAGATTATTTTATCTTCAAAATCGTCCCGAGTTCAACGCCAAGTCATTCAGAATGATTTCCAATAGAAATGCTTGTAAAGTTCGTTAATATCTCTGGCAGGGCGATTTCCATACGAGTAATTCAAGTTCCAAAGGGTAGTTATGAAAAGCATTGGCTTTTTGAGTGTGCTGTTGAAATTTTCTGAAATGAGATTTCACGATCACGATTTATTTAGAATATTGATTCCATCTGTACCTCAGCATTCTTCTTGGTATCTTCAAAAGCGGTATCATTCCCATAATTTCATACGTACGCAACCAAGTTTTTGTGCTATCATTGAGGGCCTCTTCCTATGAGTCCTTACGTATATCTTCAATATCTCGCCGCTTCAGATTCTTTATTTTTTCGTTGTTGCTGACGGATATTTATATTAGTTTCTTCTTTTATTGGTTCCTGAGCTTTTTCAAGCTCTCAATTACTTTCTACTACACTAAAGTAGCTCACTAGAAGATATTGTTACGTAGAAAGAGCTCAATGCCTTGAGATAATAGTAAACATATGAAGACGAATTTTAAAATATGGAAATTTTACCGCTAAGCTATTAAAGAATAAGTTCAAAATAAGAAATGATGAGTATATGAATGAAACCAGGTCAACTGCTATCATGGGTAATCTTAAACAGTATTCCAGAGGAAATGCTGAAACGGAGACGATGAAGAAATTCACAAGAGTAGGATGTGCAATGTTTTCCGGTATAAGTCCAGGATTTTATTCATACCGCACGATTTTCCAGGAGTGATTTTTGAGGTCCCAAATGGACGGTTATTGCGAATCACTCTCAACAATTTTCAACATTGATTAATAGACTATGGCTTACCTTATCTTAGAACGCTCACAAGGTATCAGTGCTCATATCACGATAAATGATATGAACGCTGGTAAACCTCACTTCGTCATATGAGGACACATCGCAAATAAATGTTTGAATAACCCTACGGAAACACCCTATGGGAAAAACTATAGAATAGAATTTGTACATCTTCTGCCCATTTCCATTTCTCGGCGTAGTAAATGCCCATGATGGTTTTACACCATCGGTCTCTGGATAACAGAAATAATCGTTACAAAATCAAATTCTCAAACGGTAATGGTCGGAAACTTTACGAAAGGTTGGAAATAAGTCATTCGCGAAGAATTTTTAAGGAGGGAAAACATCGGGTAAAATTTAGTATGTATATAAATAAAATTAACTTGGTCTGCATTGAATTAAATATGGTTAGTATATAAAGATTTAAGTTATAAAATTTACAAACAAATACAAATAATGATAATATCGCCAGTCGACAATGACACAGGAAAATCATTTCTCTCCTAAGTAGAAATTTTGGAAGTATGAAGAAAGAAATGTAATGGAACGGTGATAGCGAATTGACAGACTATTCCTAAAAGGAAATTAGTAATCTATTATATTACGCGAGGTAGTAGTGCTTTTTACTATTTTCTCATCTAACTTTTAATACGAAATGAAAGTTTAATATGAAACACCTGTGGCGAGGGTAGCATGGCGGTCTCTAAATCGTCAATCTTAGTGTTTATTTTGTTATTTGACTGTCTTCAATATAATTAGTGTATAGAGAGGTTCCTCGCCGTTTCACCGTTCGTGGCGAAGGGTAAGGCGACGAGGATACCACCCCCAAGAGCCTTTCTCAGAGGACGCCAAAATGAAAACTGAAGTCTTCATTTTCTTGATACTAGATACTTTATTTTAAAATATCAGAAATTTCATTAAGAAGACGCATAGTAATTTATTTCCTTTCCTTGCGGTTATGACTGAATCCATGCATAATGACTGGGGAATAAAATGAAAGACGGTGTATGACATGTCGCCTCAGGCGTCAAAATAGTTCGGCACGACTCTGTCTAAAAAACTGATATTAGCATACATACGATATCAAAGGAAATGAACCGTTATATCTCTGTCTACTCAAACTTTAATAGATACGAACGACTTGTTTCAAGCTGCATGATAACTCTTAAGCTTTGCAACAGCTGGCCAGTTTCTTTGAATTTTGTGACTAACGGATTTCCCTTCTTCAATTACTTTATTGTTGATACAGTTAATCATCCAAGTAATGACGGCTAAAACATTTGATTATGAAATAATTCTTGTCATTTTTTTGAGCTTTTAGTAACAAATTCTGCTATAATCTCATTATAATCTATTGAGCGACATATGTTACACAAAACTTTAATAATGGAAATGCTTACTAATCTTTCTATATATAATAATAAATATAGTGCATCTTGAACAAAATTTTACTGATTCTAACTCAAAGAAATCCTGTCATAGAGGTGGTCATCAGATACCGGATTAACAATTTCGTGGAATTCATGATTGTATGTATGTACTTGTATATTACTGGACGTCTTAAAGAGATAAGAAAAAAATTTTCATGCATTTTTGCTTTACCCCTCCTCCATTAACCTCGTTTTCAGCGAATTTTTTTCTGGGGATTTCATTTAATTTGCCCTAATTCTATTCCCTAAATTCTAATCCCTTCAACCTCGGGTCAAGGTCTACTCCTACATTGCCCCTCCTATGTTTTGAAAAATCACACATAACGAAATTGGCATTTTATATTACGCAAACGATTTGGAACAGGTCTGACACTGCTCAACCCGAGGCCTATATATCTAGGGCTTTGGGTTTACCATTACCAAACTAAAGCCAAAGGTTGTACAAGGGGGCTCCCGGGTATCCAGGTGGGCAAAGTGTTCGACTTCGATAAAAGTGGCCCCGGGTTCGATTCCCGGAGGGGCCTACGTGTGAAATGACCTGAGTTGTCGAAGCGCTTTTAACAATACTACTACTACTTGTACAAGGGTTGTAGCGGATACCCTCGCCTTGGAATACAGAAACTAAATAATGTATACAGCTAATACACTGGATTACAGCAAAACACTCGCGATTTATTCAATTTAAAAGTTATTTTAAACAGTGAAAAGTCAAAACAAAGTTACATAATTCTAGAATAAAGAATATATTTTATGGCCAACTAATAAGTTTGACACTGAAATTTATTATTAAACTGCAATAAGGCATAGATAATATTTGTTTATCCTATCCAGCCTGGCTATGAATGATAAACCCCAACAAAATGAACGTAAAATAACTGATGATCTTGCAGCATTTTTGTAAAAAAACTTCCAGTAAAATTGCCGGAAACATTATGCAGCGGAAACAACTAAGTAGTTTGTGTCGGTGAGTAATCTAAGCCATAAAATTTGTCCAATACGATCACGAAGTAAGCCAATGAGTCAAATTTTTGAAACGAGCGGTAACAAGTCAATCCTCCAAGTAATTACCTACAGTTTCTTCTGACACAGGGAGGATATAACAGATCAGTTGAATAGCTGAGAACACCAGTTAGTGATACTGGAGCTCTGGATTAGACTTATGCCTCTGGCTCTATGGCCTTAATTATGTTTTACTTAATTTGCATCAACATTATCCTACAACGACCGAGCCTTTCTGTTGCTAATTATGAAAGTCGATAACTAGTCAACAGTTTATTTTGGTGCGTTAGCTTTATTTTCTCTGTTCTTTGCCATTTCCCCTCGTCTCTTCTATTACGAGTGTTTTCCCGTATCATCGGTTTTCTTCTTCGATTATCTTCAGCCGTAATAAGAAACTCCTTAATTTTTTTTTATATGCACACATTTTTCCTATCTAATGCTGTAATTTGCATACGATATCAACAGATTACGCGAAAGAGTGGCACTTATGACTTATTTTTATTGTAATTTAAGGGTTAAATAAATTACCAAAATCGGCCAACGGTACGGGGGTTCTGTAGATGCTACGAAACCGAAGGGGTCCCATCATAAAAGAGTAACTCTTTTATTTTGCAGACGGAAAAATATTTATCTGTAAGAATTTTTAATACCGTATATCATACTTCACTTATCTAATGGGCGGAAATCGTGGAGAAGGGGCCATGTGGAAATTTGTAGCCCGGCACCTTATTGGTATACGACCAGCTCTGCAGTAGGCTATTTGCTTTCTCTGGATATAACTTTTCTAGGTGTATGTACGCCTGTACGTGCTAAGTCACCTCTTCTCCTTTCCCTTGAGAAGTTACGTCTAAAGATATTGTCTTCACAGTAACTTCCAACCAACAATACGAACCAAAGCTGTGATTTATCCGTCAACAAAGCATTTCCGAGGGAATAATACTCCGAAATACGTAGATTTTTCAAGATATCTTGGACTAAAAGTTTTAAAACTATGGGACACTTCCAAAATAAAACGGAAAGTCTATTTCACGATTAACTTTATATTATAAAGGCCGGTCAAAGGAAAAGTTGGTTGTTACCTTGTCACGAAATCATTTCTGAATTGTGATAAAAGAGAGAAAATATGGGTTAGGCTAGAATTGACTAGTTCCATTCAAGGAAAGAGATAACGGCAAAAAAGCTGGAATGCAGAGGAAAAGGATAACGAATGAATTCCTGAAGCCGGTGTAACACTATGTAGTAAAACTATGCTATACAACTTTTGCTATACATAACAGTGCAACATGTAGCTAACGTTATATAGCAAAAAATTTCTCAATTTAACTGAAATGGAACCCATTTGAAATGTAGCAAAGGAATGCAGCAGAGTACCCAGTCATTCAGAAAATATTGAAGAGGATTGATGTAGTGCTTGCGGCAGTCATTACCGTAATCCTCTCATAGAAGGAAAAGCAAGCTTCGTCCCTTCCGTCCCTTCTAGATAGACAAAAGTACAGCGGAAGTGACTAGCTAAACGACTTAAACGCAGATGATTAGGCCATAGAACCTTTAATGTGTAACGAAATAAGATATGACGGTAGTTTGAAGAACTTTTTACGGATGAAAATTGCAGGTATTGAATATCTTATCATTGCAGGTATTGAATTGAGAAAACAGTACCACAGAATTGTGAAAATTAATACAAGATTCAGGGATGCAATACCTGTCCACGAAAAGTTGACTTGTAGTTGGAGATTTCTGGCTAGTGAAGATTAGTCTCAGAATCTAAGCNCGCAGGATCGTAGAAGATAAGAGGGTCTTCAACGTCCAAATTGAACGCACTGGCACAAGAGAACAGCGCGAAAGCTGCAAACAGCAGCGGCATTTTTAATACAAGATTCAGGGATGCAATACCTGTCCACGAAAAGTTGACTTGTAGTTGGAGATTTCTGGCTAGTGAAGATTAGTCTCAGAATCTAAGCAAAATGTTTAAATTTCAAAATCTACCATTTCACAGTTTATTCCGGTGGTTTGTGAAACTTTGATTGACGTACTTCAGAACTACATCAAAGTAAGTAGCCTTGATTCGGTGCAAGGTAAAACCTAGTAAGTCAGTGAGAATAAATTGCAGGAGAGCAAATTTAAATTTAATGCGGCAGGGCAGAAAATAGGACTCAGGATAAACTTATCAAAAACTAAGGTAATGTATAATTCTTTTGCAGCACAAGTACCAATCCTACTACAAGAGGTACCCATTGATGTTTGTTCAGAGTACACTTACCTGGGACAACTGGTTACGACAGGAGAGAAAAACAGGATTAATGAAGTGAATCGAAGGATGAAACTAGGCTGGAGTGCCTTCGGAAGAAAC
>KZ308693.1:759565-873552 GCA_000376725.2 Ladona fulva | reverse complement strand
AAGAGAGTTTTACTAAATAACAAAACCACTAACTTTAGAGTTCGAGAAAAGCTCCAAAACGCCGTTGTTTGCGAGCCGTTGCCAAAACTAACCGTTGAAAATTTCCAATCGTGAGGGATTTGGGTTCTCAGTGGTCGCGCTTTGCAAGTATTGTTCTCAATACGTTTTTCGGTAACTACGTTGCCATCTTCGAGAGAGAAGAATAACTGAATGCTTTTTATATGCTTAACTGTCATCTATCAGGCATATAACATCAACCAGGAAGGCCTCAAGATGCGACAAATGCATTCACAATTAACGGGCAAGAATGGGATACGGCTAAAAATTGATTTTTTTGTACCTGGGGTGAGCTTCACGAGTTTTCTGAGATATGGCAACATTCGGCCTTTTAACTGTCCACGCCTTACTTTCCTCATTCCGATGTTCTTAGGCAAAGCATCTTCTCTTAAGAAAGGTAAATTCCTCAAGGTCGTGAAAAAAAAAAGACCTCTAGAAGCAGCACAAGCGACCTCCTCCGCCTCCTCGTCTTTCCAGTAATATGCTTTCAGTGTTAAAATAAATTTCATTTCAAGTGTGAACTTAGCGGCTGAAACACTAACACACCGATTTTTGCGCTTTAGTGGGAATACCTGGGCGTTGACTCACAAACATTCAAAGTTAGGGAATTATGGTTTTGTAACGGAAATGATGTGACACCAAAAATAAACCCGTAAACATTGAAAGCGCGTCATCACTACCACGAAATCTGGACGAAAAGCTTTGTCTTCTCACCATGACCCATCTTCCGATCCTGTTCTTTTCAACAGTCCCACTGCATATCCAAAGTAGCTCCCATTCTGATTCGCAGGATCGTAGAAAATAAGAGGGTCTTCAACGTCCAAATTGAACGCACTGGCACAAGAGAACAGCGCGAAAGCTGCAAACAGCAGCGGCATTTCTCACCGCTAGATAAAGCTCAAGAACACTCGCGCACTCGCCTTCTCCGCCGGTAGTTACACCGCGATAAGCGCCTTCCAAATCTTCCGTCGCCTTCCTCATGACGCGCAGACTTGAGTCACCCCTCCCAATCCCATTTCAGCCGACCAATCGCAGGCTTAGGCGGAAAGAGGAAAGCCCCGTCCGGTGGCGAGACTTGAATCATATCGGTCTTACTGAAAAACTATTTTACGCTCCATGATTCTCTCTTTTCAAGGAATTCCATTCATACTTCAGTACTTAGAAAAAGAGACTATTCCAGATGAAATTCTCGAATGAGGGGAGAAAAATCCTGTTGTTCGGCGCGCAACATGTATATTCTCAGCGATAAATTTTGATTCATGACAAAATAATTATTGGAGCGCTTGTGACCCATTCTTCCGAAAACCTTTCTGAAGAATTTACTGGCAGACAGACCACAAAAACTTTAAACATGCGCGGCCAAATATTACTTATATTAATCCCAGAGAAAATGGCCATGAAAATTCTGATGGGACGCGGGACGTTTAATTACCTCAATTGAAACCCTCTCCTCCCTGACCATGTCTAGTACCTCTCTGTTTGTTTTTCTAGCAACCCAACTCTCTGTTTACTTTTCTTTGGTGAATCTCACTACTTAAGTTTTTCTTACGTTTATTTTCATTCCAAATTCCCTTACTTCATCGTTTAATGCATTTACTAGTATTTGTAAACCACTTTCGGAATCACACAAAAAAGCTTTGTCGTCTGCATACCTTACTGACTTCATTACTTCCCATCCAACTTTTACTCCCTTGTCTATTTCTTCTCAAGCTTCATTAACCACTTCCTCTGCATATGTATGTATTAAAAAGCGATGGTGGTAATGGGTAGCCTTATCTTACTTCCCTTCCCAACTCAGCCCGTTCTGATTCCCTATCGCCTATTCCAACACGTGCATTTTAAGTGCCTTTAATTTATACACAAATATAGATCCCTCTTAAATTCCATACTTCATTCTATGAGTACCCCATGACACAATTGCATCCAGAAGGAAGTGCCTCACGGATCCGCCGATTTTTTTGCCGTAAAGTCCCGGGTTTGGACACTATGGAAAAAAGCGGACATCCATTCTAGGCATCATGGCTTCGATTCTAGGAGGCCCCATTGCATCTCTCGTGCCTCTCCCCTCTGAAAACCAAAGGGGTCTTTTCCGATTTACCCCTTTACTTCACCTTCATTTCTTTTATTTGCAATCCTTAAAGTAACTTTTGCCGAGTGAGATATTAAACTGATTGTAGTACGATAATCCCGACTGTAGCATTTAGGATCGTCTTGGTGAAATCCTCTGGCCACATTCTATTATCATAACCTTTCCTATATAAATCATAGAAATATTACTCACCCTTTCCCCTAGGTTTTTCAGAATCTCAACTGAAATCATCAACCCCGTTGCTTTATTACCTTTCATGTCATGCAGAGCCCTATCAATTTTACAGTCTAATATCCCAGGTCCAACATTCTCTTCTTCAACTTCATCTTTATTGTCTAACATTATGTAAGGTGGCTTCATGTCTTTCCCAGATAGTTCCTCAACATATTCTTTCCACCTTCCCGGTATGCTGGCTGGACCTCTTAAGATGTTTCCACCACTATTACAGTGCTTATTCTATTACTTGTTTTATTCTCCTTTAGTTTTTTCACCTTTCACTTCAGTTTATAACGCAGGCCTAAGTATGTTGCAAGAACAAATAAATTGTTTGTGTGTAGCTCACCAAATCTTGAATTTAGGTCTTCAATTAAATTTTCAATTGTCTTTTTCATATAACCAGTAACATTTGGTTCAGTATTTTCGATTTTAATTTGGAGGTTCTGTTTGAGCACGTGAATTAATGGAATTACAGAGGAAATATTGGCTTTGCTGTCACTCATACTTCTTGTGACTTCTTCAAATGGTCGCAAAACTGCCACCAATTGATCGAGGTGTAACCATTCTTCTGGTGAAAGTTGCGGAATACTGTGCTTGCTAGCATATAAGCATATGGATTCTTTGACCATAATCAGAAGTTCTATCATGTAAAACGTACTGTTCCACCTAAAAATATATACAACAGAAGGTTAGAATAGAGAGTTAATAATTTAGTAATATAAAAAGCGAAAAACAAGATGATAATTTTAGTGGAAAAATAGGATACCTGGTGCTGCAATCCTGTACTATGCCTAGAGTATGCTGGTTAAGTTGGTCCTCTTGAATTTTTTGCAAAGCAGACTTTGCAATGAGAGGGTGGCTAAAATGGGTTGCTATCTTCTTGCATTTAGCTATTAAGGCTGCGGTGTCTTCGTATCTGCTCAAAGCACTTCGGACACAGAGCTGTACTTGATGTACAGAGAAACTCACAACGGGAATGGCAGCTAGCTGCATTGCTCGCACCATATTTGGCCCACCATTACGAATAAAGCAGTGAATTTTGTTGTCTTCTGTTTCCCATTCATGTAGCATCTCCTTAATTTCTTCACAAATTAGGTCTCCAGTGTGACGTACATTGAGTGGTTGACATTTTAATACAATTATGACGTGTTCGAAGTCAACCGTTATTCCGTGTGCTGTCAAACTTATTAATGAAACATTAGCACTTGGCTCAGACCAAATATCCGCGGTAAATTACAATTTCCCGAAGGTATTTCAATGCCGAATTTCATTTACTTCAAAGTTTTAACTCCGTTAAAACTCCGGTTTGATAGTATCGGAACCGGAGTCGGATCCGGAGGTGAATTTGAACCGGAGTTTCCGACCTTTCGGATTCGGAGTCGAAGCTCCGTCACGTCCCTAGTGGTGAGGATGTTCGCCACCGTCAAATTACCGCAATGTCCAGTGGTAGTCGTTTCCTCTTGCCACGTAGCCTGTCCACATCCATTTCAGTGATCTTACCTTATCTATTATAACTGTCACTCCTGGCCTTATCCTCACCTAGGTGATGCGTTTCCTTTCTCTTCTAGTGATTCCAAGCATACACCGCTCCATACTTATAGATTTAGATTTTTACCCTGCAGGGTAAAAATCTAAAACTAACCAGCCGCCAGTGGCGTATGGCAGGTGTGTATTAACACCTTACCTAATCTACTCTATTAGATTCTCTAATACTATTCGGAAAAAACGACCAGAAGTAACTATCCGTTTTAGCGATTATTTCCTTGTAACGCTTGGTCGTCGCCTCTCGAAGATCACCCTCGCTGTTCACCGGAATGACAATATCCTTTACTTCACCTAAAGACTCTGGCCCGATGAATTTTTCGTAAATCTTTCGTTAGTAAACATCTTCTATCCTGCAGTGAGTTCCACCTGAGTGATTTCTCAAGGAAGAATGGACTTGAAAAAAGTCTGACGGGATCTGTCTTGAAGTTAGATCTTGAAGTCTTGAAGTTAGATCTGCGTTGGATTCTAAACCTTTGGGATTCTCTCTTGCCTCTGCCAATTAGTGAATAACTCCGCTAAAATATGAGCAATCTCTGTCACACCAAGTGTCAGATATTCCGCCAATACTCCATCTACTCCTCCAGCTTTTCCATTTTTCATCTGTTGATATTCTTTCTGGGAGAATAGAGGAGGATCTCGAGAGTTTTGTCTTCCTGTCGGTCCTCCACCTCTACATTTTCTGTCTTCTTGTATAGGTTTGTGAAGTATTCTGTTACTGTCCTCAGTATTATTTGCCTGTTGCAAGCTGTTGTGCCATCTTCTCTATGAACAGTTAAGTTGTTTCTTCCCGATAAGTAGGCGTTGCCTAGTCTTCTTCATGCTCTGGTTGTTTTCTGTAGCCTCTTGTAGTACTACCTAACTAAGCTTCTTTCTAACTAAGCTTTCCGTTCTTCGGCTTTGTTGTTGTGCTTCCTACTTCTTCGGCTGCCCTCTTCACCACTTTCATGACTTTGATTCCCAGCTCTTCTTCTTAAAGCACTAAAAACCTATTTCTTAGTCTCAGTTGGAACTCTTTCTGATTTTCTTCCATTTTTCTTTTACTTACCTCATGTTTCCTACATGTGATCACATTCTTTCGTATTCCTTAATCTTGATTGAAACATAGATAAGCCCCAACTAAACCTAACATTAATCAAAATCGACAGTTTTCATCGATTTAGAAACATGATATTGTTTTTAGGATATCGAAAGACCCTACCTAGGTGTCATCTTGTTATAAGGAAAAAATTTTTGTTGGGACATTTTCTTCCGTGATAAAATGTTTCGTTGTTTTTTATAATACAGCAGAAAATGATATACATATTGATTCTTAAATGTTAATGCCATCAGAATAAAATTAGATGTTTTATCATTATTAAAGCCAAAGGATTCTAAGATTTTGAGTCTCCTTCCTAAATTTTCTAATTGAGGCATACCCCTCTGCTTCCTCGCTGGTCATGGAATGCTTACTATTAATCATACGCCGGATGGAAGCAAGCAAAAGTCATTATCGTTCTTCAGAACTCTAATTACTTCCGTCTTGATGTCACTACTATTTCAAACGATAAAGGACCTGTCTTGAATTGCTTTTCCCATATTCTTTGAGACTTTCACTTCTCTGAAATTAGAATTACAGTGAAGCTTACGTTCGTACGTAATTACGTTCGTTGAAATGAAGTTTAGTCTCTCGTATCAAACAGGGTGCCACTCTACGTCTTCCTTACCTTCTTGATGGTATAGTAAGAATAATATCGTTTAGAATGATAATATTAATTAATTAATGATTATATTAATATAATATTTGGGGATAAAGCCTCCTCCCCTATTGAAGATATTTATTTCATTATGTCATTCTGATATTTCAATATCGCATTAAAATTATAGCATCCTACCAGTAATAAAAGTTTTCAGGTCTTTTTGCAACGAGAATGAAGAATTTGAAAAGGAGAATCTCTCATTTAAAATTGTATGCCTCCATATATTCGAATTCGGCACTACTTATTTTACCGAAAAAGAGCAAAATAGTGTGAAGAAATTCAAAATTTTATTTCAATCCCTATGAAACTGCACTTAACTACACCTCTCACTCAAAAAAAGGAGGATTATACATGAGGGTGTAAGACTTCATCCGACAACGGTAGATATATGAGAAATGTGTTCTTTTGACTAATTGTAAGTGTTCTTTCCACAAATCCCTTCACATTTCATTTGTGGTAAAATACTGTCCCCTTAACTTCCGACCTTACTTTTCCTTCTTTTTAAATTTTACAGGAAAAGAATACTTTCCCGAAAAATAGGAAATAATGTTTGCTTCCTTTTCCCCTTTCAATATCTACCAAAGAAAATTTTATGGCCTTCTCTTGCGGAAAAGTAGTCGAAATTTAAGTCTCATTTTGTAATTTTCTGGTAACACACAGGGCCGGCGCAGGATTATCTGACTCCTATATACAAAGAAAATTTAAACATTTCAACCTGAATGTCAACTGTCACACAAGAATATGAAACAAAATCTGGTGCCCTCAATTCTTAGTGCCCATAGGAGATTGCCTATGGGAACAGCAGAGATGAGGCTCACAATAATATTTAGATCAGAAGTACTGGAAAAACTTTTAAGCTTTTATTTTGATCTTTCTTATTTAGAAGAACAAAGTAAGTGTGTAAAATATTTAAATCAGCAAGCAGAACAAGCTATTCCTCGTTGAAACATAGAAGATCGTCATCGATGCCCTTAAAATCATCCTATAAGTAGTTTTCACTGCAACTGCGTATCCTATTTTATTTATAGAGCATGAAATATTTCACTCTTTTTAAGCTAAAATCTTCTCACTTTCAGCTCGTTTCTTAAAAATTTCATCAACTCGCAAACAGATGCAGCAAAAGCGACCAAAACTTCAAGATAATCTTCACTCCTTTGATCTCACAAGGGGCTATTTTAATCTTGAAATTTTACATATTACGTTAAATTATTTTTTTTTAATTCTTACCTTCGGCCTGAAAATGCAGGTTAATTTTGGGTCACATCTTTCTGAGAAAAGGCGTCTTATGAGTCGGTATATACGGTGCAGTAGTATGTGGCATCTACTTCACAATTCCACACTAATCGGACGCTGAACTACTTAGTTTTGGAATGCAAGACAGTCGAATTTCAGGACATTATTTCTGATATAAGTTAACGAAAAATATATCAATTCATGGCGACCATATAATTTACATTACTTCACTGTATATCATTACATAAAAATTGAATTTTACGTTTTATCCGGCAGTGAATAGATAAGTACACATATGTAGTAAAGAGTAAAATTAGTCAACCAATAAAGCCAGACTTATTTCTCAGACCAAAAAACGCTCTAAAATACGAGCTTATTCCAATGAACTATAAGAAACATAGCAATACCTACGGACATCTCACATTCCTTCACACGTAACATGTATGTATAATTCTGCGGCCGAAATGTTCGAATATGAGGAACATCATAACGCCAACTTGCGCGCAATCATATCATACGAGTAATTTCTTTTACTGCAAATGATCGTGGCGCGTGGTTGCACACTACACAGGATTCTGTGTAGTACTTGAGCAATCATCCTAAGATCTTGATGTACCTATTATTGATTCAAAGGGTTATTCACAAAAATGCCAAAACCAACATGTACTTTGAAATTATAAAAAACTAGCTAGTGTGCCGATGATTCTCAAGGGGAATAGTGATATAATTAAATATAGTAGTCCTGTTTGTGCAAAAGAGAAACTTAATACCTCTGCTCTTAAATTAGTTCAATGAAACGGGTTATCAAAAACGAAAATTTTCCATGAAAACCCTTAAGCCTTATCAAAGTACTCATAATTTGGAGTTGAAACCCTTGATCGACGACAAGAGTATGAATCTATATAATATCTTTCTTTCAAAAATTGTTCAAGTTCATATGTTGATTCTTTTTTTTCATTTTGCAATAGAAATAGAGCCTGTAGATGATTAAAATGTATACATGTATATCTTGTGGAAACTTCTCTTTGGGAACCCAAGACCAATGGATACATGAAAAGAAATCTGCGTGACGTCGGTTTTAATAATGTGCAAGGTTGAAAGCATCACAACCACTGGTTCTGGAGTTTTAGGTGATTATTGAGGCACACTCAGAATAATTGAAATCCCTATTAAGAAACAATGGGAAGTAAAAATTGATAACTCTATACTGATTGCAACTCTCTCGACAGTCCTAGATGATACACAAAAAATTTTCTTTAATACAGTTCATATCTCATTATTTAGAGATATAGTATGTACACTATATTCCAAAAGATTTGATGAGGGGAATATTAGTAATTCTTTAAATTTATAAAAATCTTGACTTACATCTCTTACAGCAGTTTGTTCCAATAAATTTCTCGATTTTAATTTGGATTGCACTGTATTTTCATTGTAGTGTACAACAATCAAATTTGTTGATGGATATTTACTATTATATGCCATATTAACATTTGACTGATATTCAGATTAAAATTTTATTTTTGAAAAATCAGCCCCAATCTATCTTCATTAGGCCCAAGGTCATTGAGAGAGATTTAAGAGGCTCCAAATTTAAACATCTTTAGGAGTGTACATGCTACATGACTGGTTAAGAAAAATATTTCATTCTAAGAAAATATTTGCAACTCAAATTATTTGTTAACTAATCATAAATTTTTATGATAATTTTCCACATGATTTTATTTAAGGTCTCAAACACTTTAAATGAAACAAAACAATACGTAGGAGTCCAGACAGGGAAAGAGTAAATGGGGGGGAGGAAAGGAAGGGGTCAGGGTGCTAAAACCTTAAGAGGTCTGATGGTCAATGGGAGTAAGGAGATAGCAGCTTTTCCCATCATTGACTCTTAATTCCAATATATTTTTTAGGGTTTTTCAAAATTTTTGACACCTGATGATGGTACTGTAACACCAAAACCAGTACTCTCCAAAATGAAGCTGCATAGAAAAGTACAAATCTTTCCTTCCTTCAGAATTATACTACTTTTAATTTAAATGAAAAATAATTAACTACTCAATCATACCATGTTCAAAACCATAAAAAGTATTTTAATTGCAGGTCACTTTCAAGAAACTTGTCTAGTTGTCCCTAATGCAAGTTGGTGACAGCCAGTTTTCCTAGTTTAACCAGCATCTGCTCAAAACACAAGCAATGATGTAAATCGATTTAACTGCTTTTCTAATTTTCCACTTGATCCACAAAGCTTTCTATCAACTGTTGGACTGGAAATCATGTGCACACCTGTGTGAATTTTCACTTGAGGTAGGGTCTGAACTTAAGGATTATAACCAATAATCTCTTGAACTCATTCCAATGTGAAATAATTGAATCTTATCATGATAAAGAAACATTTCAAGTATACAAATATTTGTTAATGAGACCCTTGAGCATTTGGTTCTGATCGAAATATTTGTGGAAACTTTGGGGTGAGGGAAACTGAAGCCCAGTTCTGAGACCAGAAAATAATATCACAGTACTTTTAGATTTGCACTGGAAAGGGAATGTCAAAAATTATACAGAGGAGAAAGAGAAGGTATAGATTAAAAAGTTATAAAATTAATGAAAATATATATCAAGCCCACTTGTTCTCCATTTTGCTTTTGATTGGAGCTAAATACCTGAGCTTTCTCACTGCAAACCTTAAGAAGAAAACATTAGAACCCTACTGTCAATGAAAGTTTTGGTTATTTTTCTCCATATAGAAGCCCAGTTTACCCTGCAGCATCGAGAAATAATTACTTAAATTTGCATAAGAGGTTTTAAAACACTCAGCAAGCCATATATCATCAAACAGAACTTGTTTCTTTTATGCTCACTGTTGGATCGGCTGAAGTAGCAGGGGGGGTCACATAATACCAATTATGTCTTCCGAAAATGTGTTTCCTCTGAATTTATCTAACAATCACAGCCTAGCTTCTAATCTCCTTTCTTTCAAGGATTCCCAATCTGCATCTGATAGCATTTGCGTTACACTTGCTTCTCTATCCTAGCACTTTTTAACAAAACGTATCGCCTTATGCTGAAATTTCTTGAGTTCACAAGTGTTCGTTTCATCCGCTGGGTCCCATATACTCGTCACATATTCCAAGACCTAACTAATGTGAAATAGCATCGCTCTCTAACTTTTTCATCGCATCTACCTACAATACATTTTATAAAACAGAGCTTTTTAGTTGCTTTACAGCATATTTTTGAATATGTGTGCTCCAGTTTAAATTATTGGTAAGGTTGATTCCAAGATATTCTAATGAGTCGAATACATTTAAATTCGTTCCACTAATTTTTTAGAGGTGGTTCTGATGCAATTGCTTCCTTTCGAAGAAATTTACTATAGAGCATTTATCTACATTAAGATCTAGTTGCCATTTTTTGCACCACATTTGTATATGAGCTAAGTCATTTGAGAGTGAAGCTATTTCATTGTTGACCTTCCCTCCATCCTAAAATATATTCTTGCTTCTTTAAAACTTTTTGAAAATTTACTAAGCAAAAAATAAAATTGGCAATGATTGCAAATGGAACACTGTGGCTCCACAACCCTTATGGATAAGATGCCACAGCTCATTTTATATACATCCTTTAGTCACAATTGAAGGGTATTATTGGAAGCTCATTTATTTCTATTTAATGAATTTCAGGCAGTAACTGCCTTTATTTGCATATTTTTATGTACATCAAACATAAATACAAGAACAGCCCTATAATGCCATCCACATAAGAGTTATGAGAGTGACATACATCCAAATTTGAAAGAAACACTATTAAAATAGCATTTCTACCCATTCTTAACTGAACGTAATTCAAGAAAATTTTCACTCGATTCAAGGATAATTTAAATGTAATATAAACATTTAGGAAAAGTAAGAAGTAGAGATGGGATGATAACAGAAATGCAGGCACATTTAAATACACGCTAAATGTACTCAAGAACACAACTAATATATGCACCTGAGTCAGTCTTATAGATAGTACACAATGCAGAAACTAAAATGTAAGCTCCATCTTATCCACCTAAACACCTTAGCCATTCATGGCTAAAGTAGATACATAGAAATTATTGCATACTATTGAGTTTAAATGCATTTAAACATTAAGATGTAAGTTTGCTTACACAAAAAATTGCTTTAAATGCCAATATTCACTCAAGAGAGATATCAAAAATTTAACCTGGCACTGTTTTATGCACACAAATGATATTTTTAAAAGAAACTGAGAAATATAAGCTGTAAGTCAAAAAACTTGTTAACTCTATTAATGATTACTATAATATTTGCAAATTTTCCTTTATCGAAACACAAGAACTATATTAAGGTTAGAAAGTATTTAAGGCTACAAAATCTCAACTTGGTCAATTATAAAAGCATACATTTAACTGACAGAAATTTACCTTTATTCAAACACTAATACTTAAAATACCTTATTTGTGCAAATGAATAAACAATATGTCTAGCACATGTTCAAAAATGCCATGGAAAGTAATATGATAAAGAGTTTTCAAACAATACTACATTATAACTTATTTTAATGGGTGTTCACAACCAAAGTGACTTCAAATCCAAAAAAATATGAATGATATAAAAGACTAATTATACATTGTGCAGGAATTTATTTAAATTACTGGAAAGAAAAGTATTATTTACAAATCATCAATTATTAATGAACCACATACATGACATGGCTACATTATATTAAATGTCATCATCCTTCACAATCTTACATTGAAAATTTGGAATTCCTGTTACTATTGAGTTAACTAACACGAATTTTCACCAGATAATTTCAAATAAAGTTAAAGATAAAATGTATCCTTAAAACAACAAAGAAACATTGTGAATTTCTTAACAGACATGCTATTTTAGTTAAGCAAACATCTCTCTGAACAACAAAAATGTTGTTTCAACGATGAAAGACACATGAAACATATTATTAAGACAGCAAATTTGGAAAATAATAAAAATATATCAACGCACTGTCCTCTTCTCCCAATGTAGACCTCCTTCCACACAGCCATGGACACGGAAAACAGTAGAAATATACCCAGTTAAATGAGTAATTGTGATGAGGTAAGCAAACAATGTTCAGCTAAAATGATGATAATGCTAGGGTGATCCAGAGGCATCCAAACGAGGCCTTTTTCTTGAACCAGCATCTTCAGATGGATCCAAATTCATGTGATCCCTTTTCTTCTGAGAGTTCTAGCGCAAGAAACGTTTTTGCAATAAGTATTACAAGTATGAGGTAAAAGAGATGACCTCAATAGCAAAAGAGCAATAATAATGATAATAGTTGAACCCAATATAGAAAATTTTGGTTACCTTTTTATCCCACTGCTGATGTAAATATCGTAGTAATATATTTGTTTTTTCTGTTACAATAACTGTAAATGAAGTACAAAAATTATTAAATAATTATTAATAATTAGAGAAAACCCATGAAATACTTTTAATTCAAAGAGCTACTATGATGAGAACAGAATTATCTTACCAAATAATTACTGATACTGATTACGAATACTGATTCAATTAAACAAGATAACAAAAGAAAAATATACTAACTTCTCTTAATGTGTATATTATTCTCTATGCTATAACATAAACTTTACCTTAATACTGATAAAGGAAATTCAATTACACAAAAAAAAATATAATTTTTTCCCTTACTTTGTTCTGATGGATAGTCTTTAGTAGGTAGATATACTGAAGGTCTTTTGACACAAGTTCTACTCCCACTATCACTATGAAAGCGTGCAAAATTATTTTCATTATATGAAGGTAGACCCTTTAAAAATTCTGCCACAGACTGAAAGAAAAGAAAAACATATTTATAAAATCGCTTAAACACAAATATTTTTAACTAGACAGTATTCAGATACAAAATTGATGCCATAACTGACAGCACTAATAATATTTACAGAGATCATTCCTCACACATGGTTGGAACAATCTCTATTTCTCACAATAACTGTTTCTGAGGTCAATCATGTTTAAGTTCATGTATATTTAACAAATCAACTGAAGCTATAGTACTTACGTATCATCAGTGACATTCATTAATTTCCTAAAACTATCTGGATAGTTTCCTAACTATATCTGGATTTCTAACACAATAAAACCTTATCAGAGCAAATAAGGATTGTAAAATCTCAAAATCCGCTCAAATAAAGTTACCGAGTAACATTTTGGCCTTTTCGGAACAGGAGATAATGTACACATAGATTGCTTGAATAACACGAAAAACTTACATTAGTAGTAGTTTCTGTTCCTGCTAAAGAGGCCTACTACAGTAAGTAAGGGAGTTTTTTAATAAATCCCACTTACAGGTAACAGTTATATTAGGATCATTTACGACAAAAATGATTAGAAATTACGAAGTTCGCTTCAGAATACAATTCACATATAACCAATATTATACGCCGAAAAAAATATCAATCCTAATACGTTAATTTCTAAGATTTTCCGATACAAAACATCGCAAATACATTAAGGTTATACAGTTATTTATCTAAGGCCAGAGCATTCATAAAAGAACTTTGCGATGAAATGTATGGTAATTGACGTAACATTTAATGAAAAATAAACTTCCAATATAAGTTTGATAAATATTTTCATAGCACTGATACTATTTTCCACTTCGAAGAGTTTGACCATGGTCTCGCTTCTTAAACTTATAGGTCTTGAACTGAGAAGCAGACCATATTTTAACTAATATTAAGCGGGAATAGAAGATGAGATGAAAAAAATGAAAGAAATGTCCTAAAAACTAAGATCCAAACCGAAAACTGAATACGAAACAAATACGACAAAATTTCATATGAGCAAGGGTGAAGTGAAGTGAATGCTGACAAATTACAATTGCAATTATGTATAGATGAAGAATCTTGGTTACTAACATATGCCTTGAAAATAGAGGTAATGAAATAAAGTAATACAGCTGTAAATAAGCTCGGTTTTCTCAGTAGAAAAAAAGTAAACAGAGTTATGGAAGCATCTTAAAATGTTACAACAAAATAGTACTGTGTTATTAGAACTTGATGACACATTGTTGAAAAGAATGTGAAATGCAAAAAATCGTTTCTACAGCACTGAAGCTGAAGCTTGTTACCTGAGATGTAGATAATGTGATTGAAACAAGGAAGTAATAAGGCAAAACAGATTGACAAAATCATACATACAAGCATTGTATTCGCCTCGAACTTAAGAAACATGATATTTTAAAAATGAAACTATAAACGTATTTTCATAGCATTACGTACCATTTCGAAGTCAACTTTCCAACTTCATAAACAATTACTGGTTGGAACAGTCGACGAAAGTAGGCAAGTTTCTAGAATATGGCACCTTGATTCCCAGATGGTGGCAGAAGTGGTCATAAGTGTTCGTGTTTCACTTGAATAATTAAAAATGAAAAGACTGCGTCCACAATAAAGGATTAAAAGATTTCCTGACTAGCTTAAAGAGTTTAATAATAAATAGTCCTTGTTTTTATTACGGTGGTAACAGTTGCTGTCGTAATAATATAAGTGATATGCTACTGCCTACTGCTAATGCTAAAATTCATATTGAAATGGATATTAGGATTACATTTAACTTCAAAAAAGTGTAAGAGTGCTTAGGATCAAAATTACGAATTAAAAGAGAAACACATCTTCGTAACAAGCTTCTGAAATATTTATGATAATATCTCGCAGTATATTGATCGAATACTTTTATTTTAAAAAGCAATAAAATTAACTCCAAAAAATTATCAAGACTAGTTAAATCAACTGATTTATGAAAAACTAAATGAGGATAGAATTATACATTATAACGTTTTAGATACATATACTATAAGACATCAACAGACGTATGTAGGCATCGGTGGTTCAGTGGTAGAATGCTCGCCTGCCACGCGGGCGGCCCGGGTTCGATTCCCGGCCGATGCAACTTTTTTTACTTCCTGCATACAATGCCGAGAGAGCTAATGGTACCTGATCCATCAAATTTTTACTTAACTTTCATTCTAATGTAGTAGTAATGTAATGTAACTTTCATTGTAATGTCTACATCGTGCTTAAGTAAAATAGTTCTCATATATACTTCAAAGGAAACAATACATACAATCAATTTGATTAGCAGTATCTAAATTAGAACTTCACATGGCTCATTCTGGGCTTATTCAGAGTACTACAACCAGTTGATTTACAATTTTTAATTATTGAATTATAAAATGAAATTTGACAAAGTCCACAACGGTGGTCCATATGGTCTGCAGGACATAGTTTGGGAACACCTAATATATGCCAGTCTTTAATTATTTGTGAAGAATTCTAAACAGCAGGTCACACACAACACTACTCATGAGGTATAGTAGAAAATTCTCTCCCAAAAATTTTTCAAAATTTTCATTGCTAGCCCTAGCTAACTATAGTAGAAAAAGTAACTTGAATTAAAATAGAGTTGAGCAAAAGATCTGAAATAAGAACTTGAGTTCTACATAATTCCAAGAGGAATAAATAAAATTTAACAAAATTAGAATAAATGCAATAGCAAAAACTATGAATGAATGGACAAAATGCTATCAATGATGGACATTAAGAGTAAACATTTTATGGAGTCCAGTGATATTTGATGGAACATGATTATAAATCCACGAAGAGAAAATGATATACTGTCAACAGTTAATTTATTTGAATAACTATGGTTTCAGTGTTTGGTCACAAAACAAAAAGTACAGAAACCCAGGGTTGGGTTAGATGAAACTAAACGTGACACCTGATTGCCTATTGGATATGCTTGAAAGCACTTTAGGTGCTTTACTTATGCTATCCCAAGGAAGAATGGACTTGAAAAAAGTCTGACGGTACCGGGAATTGAACCCGGGTCTCCCAATTGCCGGTCGGGTACTCTGTCTGTTGAGCGTGTTGGGTGCGCACCATCTTGCACAAAGTCACCCTTACCCATTTTCCTGTGTTTACAACCAGAAGGGGGTTTCCTTTCCATCCGGTGGCCGGTGCTTCTAAGAAGCCAAGACCGCGAATGATGCCGCCATGCGTCATTAAACCCCTTCAAAAACCTTCAGAATTAATTTAAATTAATTCTGAAGGTGGCAAGGTCTGAGTAGAGGGATTTGGAGCCAATGATTAGATCATCAGCATAAAGGAAAAGGTGAATGTAGGGATCTGGAAGTTTGTTGATGAAAATGTTAAAGAGGGTTGGACTTAGGATACAACCTTGGGGTGCTCAGGCAGTAAATGCTTGAGGAGGAAAAATGTAACTTTCCATATTGACTTGTATATTGTGCTTTAAATGAAAGCTCTGAATAATTTTGCAACAAGTTGGCGGAAAATCTAGTTTAGCATGATTAAAGATCAGCCCTTGATGCCAGATGCTTTCAAAGGATTTTTAGTGTTGAAAAATACAGCTTGAGTAGTGCTGTTTTGATACAAATAACCATAAGCAGTGAACTCCATAAGACAAATCAATTGGTGTGTAGTAGATAGAAATGGTCTAAATCCCATTTGTTCAAGTATGAAAATATTCTACAATGATTAATGAAAGTTTATGCAGTTAAGGATAAAGAGTTCAAATACCACAGAGAGAGGGATGATAAGAGGGTGATACGAGGGCTGTGTGATAAGTACCTGTGTTAGAGTAGTGTGTAGGCAAGAAAATGCATTTGTTTTAACTTCTTTTAAATTTATTTCTCAATATAGTCTACTTTCAACTCAATACATTTAGTCTAGCAATATTCTTGCTTTTTCAAGCCATCAAAAAAATATGTTTTGTCGAACTCTGCAAAACTGTTGTGGAAATGACTTGTTTGACGTGAATCGCTTTCCCCCAAGCCATTTTTTCATGTTTGCAAACAAAAAGAAATTGCATGGGGCCAAATCTGGAGAATAGGGTGGATGAGGTAGCAATTAGTACCGTAATTGGACCAGTTTTGCTGTGGTGATTGCAGATGAGTGAGCTGGTGCATTGTCATGATGGAAGAGCACTTTTTTCTTCGCCAGATGGAGCCTTTTATTCCTCAATTCTGCATCAAATCGGTACAACAAATCAGCAAAGTACTGCCCCATGATTGTCCTTCCCTTCTCCAAATATTTGGTGAAGATGATACACTGCAAATCCCAAAAAATGGTGGCTATGACTATTCCGGCCAATGGAACAGTTTTTGCCTTCTTTAGAGCAGGTTCACAGGTTGAAATCCACTGTTTTGACTGTTCGTTTCATTTCTGGCGTGTAGTAATAGATCCATGTTTCGTCAACAGTCACAAAAAACCATAGAAACTCTTTTGGATTGCGCTTAAACATGTCCAAACAGTGCTCCGAAGTTTTCATGTGATCACGTTTTTGCTCCACTGTGAGCAAATACGGCACCTATCTCATGGCACCTTTCTCATGCCCAATTTCTTGTGTAGGATACATTGTATGCATTCAATTGAGATGTTTACAATATCAGCAATCTCAGTGATCATCACATGGCATTCTGCTAACATGATATCATGGATTTTGTTAACCATATCCTCCATAGTCACCTCAATCAGACAGCCTGGGATCTCTTCATCAAAAAATGGATGTTCGGCCACGCTTAAATTCATTAAACCAATATCAGATGGTAGTCATCGAAGGTGCATGGTCCTTATAAAAAGCATGCAACTTCACCTTGATTTCTTCACACGTCTTCCCATCCAAAAAAATAAATTGAATCACTGATCGATATCGCTCTTTTTCCATGGTGGCAAGCAAACATGAACTTGACTACTTTCAACAGCTATCAAAACAAAACTACTCTATTAATCTATCTGAAATTATGACAGTCATACATCTAAAGATGACATTAAATTATGGCATACACATTTTGTGTCAGTGGTGCCATCAGTCACTAAACACGGGTACTTATCGTACAGCCCTCGTAGGCCTGTAGTTGCTTACTTTGGTGGGATCTTTAGAAGGTTTTAGAATTAGTGACAGAATATGTAATTTCTAATTTGAGGAAAAATTGCAGTTTTTTAAGCAGGCATTAAGAAGAGATTAACAAGAATATCAACAAATTCCTTAGATTGAGAAAAGTGTTTCAAGATTCCTTTTGTTAAATGGGTCTGGGCATGCTGCATTTCAGATATTCAATTTCTACAGAAGATTCAAATGAACTGCTTATATAAACAAAAGAGGGGGAAAGAAAAGGTTACAAAAGTATTGAAAACAATATGCATTCATACTGGGTCATTAAGCAGAGGGGGGGGGGGAGGTAATGAAGCTTCTGTACCTGATGATGATGTGGCCAAAAATTGAAACCATGGTCCTTCAAATTAATTAATTGTGGATGGTATATCATTTTCTCTTTGTGAATTTTTGTTAACCAGATTCTACTGAGTCCATGGGATCTCCTGTTTACTTTAATTTGCCATCCATTTTTACTCAACAATTAGTAAACATGTTCATTTCTCATTCATACTGCATAGAAATTATAGTTTGAAAACAGCACAGTATGGTTTCTTACTTTCATTACCATTAAAGAAAATTGAAGAATTATTTACAGGATTTTGAATTTACACAAAATACTGCAACCATTGAGGGGCTTCTTTAAATATTATAATAATCCATATATGTTTTTGTATACAGTGAGGATGTATGACAGATGAAGCATGAGAGATTTACAATTTTCAGTTTTTCATCATAATCATAGGGGAATAGGCTAAAAATCTCATTTTCAGAAAACATGCAAGTTTATTTACATTATTTTGAACTCTAGTTGCAATTACCAGGTTTAGCGTAATATCTTATATCAAAATTCTAATATGTATTCCGATGAAAATAATGAAGCCTCCCAGAATAAATGGAGGAAAGGCCACATCAATTGCTTCAAAAGACAGGTGTATCCTAGAGGCTGCACATTCTCTACTACTGGTCTTAAGTAAGAGTTCCTAAACTGTTTTTATACCTTACCCCTATTGGCTTTGAGGTAAAGCATCCATGACTCCCAATAATAAAGAGAAATAAAGCTTAAAGTAAACCACAAAACAGATATGAACCAGCAGGGAAATGAAACTAAAGTTCCAACAGAATAGCAAAGGGATGTTGCTGAAACAATTAATTCAATTAAATATTTTCTAAAACTAACGTAAGATTCACTGTATCCCTTGAAAAAGCTTCCCATAACCCTTGAAAGTTATAGTACCCTCGGTTGGAAGCTCCTATTACATAGCAAGGGTTTCTAAGAGAAATTTTAAGTTTCAATAGTTACATATTTTCATCCTCGCATTTTCCTAAAGTTGCCAAACCAAGTTGGTAATAATGTTACCACCAGATATAAGAATCGACAAATTAAAATGAGATGATATACTTCGGAAACGTGAAAAATTTGTCTCCGGGCAGATTACTAAGCCTCCCTTTCCCTGTAATGGTTCAAAACTTTTACAACATTAATACAACAGGACAAGGAACTGAATCCTTCCTTCCCCGAATTGTCCGCTCCGCTGTAATGACTATTATCGATTTTATAGAGGGACGATCACGAAGCGAAAGGTCATGTGGCTTGGGTACTTGGGTACAACTTTCGAAACGAGTTATCATATTAACCTCTCCGAATATTTATATATCATTTATTATCTAGTGTCAGACCAGGATATGAAATTAATCTGGGTTATTTTTGGATGAAATATTTATTTTGAGACCATTATTGACTTAATTCATTGATGTAAACCAATTTTTAGAAGTATCATTGAAAATTATGTACGTACGTATGAAGACGTACGTTTGTTTTTAAAGAACGCCACAATCGTTTGTATCGTAACCTCAAACATATTGTTGTTTCTAAAACCACAGAAACAACAAGAAAGAATGACTGTAAATTTAATGAAACAACATCGATGCCGCCTTTGTCTAGGAAATGACAATTTCCAGCTGGATATATTTCAGGAAGACGACAATCAAAAACAGATTTTGTTAAAAATTAAGACATGCCTTCCAATTAAGGTGATATACATATATATCTATGGAAAATCAAATTAAGTCTTTAAGGTGCATACATTTCTGTTTACTTTCCTTAGGTTGTAAAAGGTGACGGATTACCAAGCACAATATGTTACAAATGTTTGGTTCAACTTGATACTACCTTTGAATTATGGAAAAAAAGCTTCAATACAGAAGAAATTTTAAAATATAATCTTTTAGATGGAAGAGGTAAACC
This sequence comes from Ladona fulva, assembly GCA_000376725.2. NCBI lineage: Eukaryota > Metazoa > Arthropoda > Insecta > Odonata > Libellulidae > Ladona > Ladona fulva. Next base: position 853,464 of record KZ308693.1, on the reverse strand, counting down.
ATGTCTCAGTCATTACAAGCTGGAAAATTCAATTTTAGAGGTAGGCAATCCTTCAGAAAATTTAAGTTTAAAATATATTTGTAAAACATTTTCACGCATAGTTATTCGGAAAATTGTATTGACTCCAACAAAACTTTTCAGGAATTTCAAATCGATCAGCAAGCTTGTGATTCTGGCATATTTCAGCATGCAGATTCAGAGGAATCATTTTTGGACAGTTTGGAGGAAAACGTGTGGAAATCACCCATTTGCCAGTCGAGTTGGTCTACTCATTCCAACAAGAGTAATCCTCGCAGCAAGTGAGAGAAAATCAGTACTGTTTCTTTCTAACAGTCATGCAAGGGTTGGAAAGAAAGTTGAGGAAAATTCACAGAATATTTATCACCAGTTGTTGCATTCCTTTACTATGTTTGCCAGCCATATTTAAGACTTGTTGTCATACTTTTGGAAAAAGCTGGAAAACTGCGCCTACGACATCAGTGTATCTGAAGGAGTGTTGTACTAATTGCGAGTTATCTCATAGGGAAACACAGTCCTCATAGTAGCTTCAAAAAACTCTTGAAAGAAATTTTGTCTCCTATGACAAAATCTGAGGGGTTGATGTGTGGGATATTCGAATATCTCCCAACCCTATTGTATCAGCAGGCTGGATACTATAGCAGCATTCTGACCGTAGATTTTAAAGTTAGAGTATGCATACTTAACTTATCATCTCTGAACTTATCCACCCATGGGTGGATAAGTTCAGAGATGCAGTTGATTTTGTCCCTGGGTTCATACAAGAGATATTTCTTCCTTGCCTTTTGTCTCAGGAATACTGTTTATCCAGCTGTTAAAATCCTAGCATTTTAGTCTGTTCCCTAACTTTAAGGAACGATAAAGAGGCCCTATCTTACTAACGGAGACGTCTTGCAAAATGTTGGATGTTTTTTCAGATACGTCACATCAAACATGTTAAATGATCATAAAAGCGGCTGAAAATTACTTGAAAGCAGAGTTTCCAAATCTTAATTTTGTTTTGGAACCCTTCAAACATGAAAGAGAAGTTTCAGAACCCCATTTTAATTATTTTGATTTAAAGCTGGTAATGAAATGAAATGAGCATCTAGACAGATGTATATAGCCAATGATTATGCTTCATGAAATCTTATAGCTCTGCAGGATCTCTTGGGAAACTCTACATTAGAGGGATGAATCCAAATTAACATAAACCATACATTTCAATCCGGTCAAACTGGCTCTTTCAGCCCAAATTCATTCCTCATCAAGTCTGTACTATGTGTCTCCTGTTTTTGCATATCCTCCCTATATGATGTATCCAAATTACATTTAGTTTACTCATATGCTTCCCTTAAAATACCAAAATTTTGCCACTATTCAACAATATTGGTGTAAACACACCTACAAAGCACACATAATGGCTTACCTCTTTCTAGTACCTTCACTTAATTACTAAGTACTAACAAGGAAAAGGGTTTTAAGTACTTGGCACGATAAGGCGTGCACCTAGGAAAATTCCTAAGGAGAAACAGACATGAAAAACGTCTGACGGAATCGAGACTCGAACCCGGGTCTCCCAATTGCCAGTTGGTTGCTCTATCCATTGAGCTATTCCACCAGAACATTTCTCCATGCCGTTTGGGAGACTTTGTAGGTATTGTACTAATCACTTCTACTTGGATTTGGGACTCCATTCTATCTTTTAATTTCTTCTCACACTCCTAGTCTGGTACAATAACTTTGTAGGTGTTCTCATTCCCTTCCATTCAATCATCCCATTTATTGTCCCTCATTCAATTCCCACTTTCCATGTCCTTAAGTCAATTAAGTCGCACAAGTGTGCAATGCGCTCATTTTACTGATTGATCTTATTAAATATTTTATGAAAAACTAAGTATTAACACTTAGATTGTTGATAAATAGCAAGAAAACGATTGAAAGATTAATTTAAAATTAAACAAAATCTTATAAAAATAAAATGGATAAAAATAAAACAACCTCTGTCTGCTCTAGTCCCACCTTACAGTCTCTCAAGTCATACTGATGGGATGTACCCCATTGGTCGGAGAACACTGATCTAGGGGATATAATCATGCTGTCTTGCATACATCTTGCATTTAAAATCACACCAACTCCTCAACTACCATGGGTGTTATCATCCACTCCAGCCAAAGAATCTGACTTCAATCATTCATCCTCTTGGCACCTGTTTCCTTCCTTTATGTTGTCTTAGACACATACAATCCACTCTCTTTTTCATTTCTGTCATCTCTTTACCTTGCACTTTCTCACATAATAATTGGCAATGCATGATAAATTAGGTCACTACCTTAATTACATGTAGCATTCTTCACTGATGGTATTGGTATTCTTGTAGTTAAGTTTTGTCAAAATTTGCCCAAATGGCTGAAATACAACTGTTTCTCAAGGTTACTGTAAGGCTGCCTTGTAATCCAGTTATTAGTTACTTTAATCGTTGGAAGTACATACATAAATTTAGTATACTGATACACTCAGCATTAATATTAATGTGATATGATTTGTATTATCAATATCCTTGAAAATATTTACTTTACTCCCTTAAAAATTCCTTCTAAAAAAAGTTGGAAATTATTCATTTCCTTTCCCCTGATGTATTTTTCAGTGTATCACTGATCTTCCTCGGTAACTTTATTATTCTCCAATATCCTTCCTTTCCATATCTTCAAATTTTCAGAGTGGAGATTGTCCTGTGTTTCAAATGTTTCTTCTGACTGATCAAGAAAAGAAAGATCTCTTATGCAAATTATTTAAAATTTCATTTTATAGTTTTATATTGTACTAAAGGAATCACATGCCACTGTAACATATACGTAGGTTGAGTTCTACTATAAGGAAGAAAAGGAGTCATTTAAAAGGTTTGAAATTAGAAACTTCTAAGGAAATTAATCACATTATGTGTTTACAGAAACAGTCATTAATCCAATTATATATACTTACACAAATATATCAACTAATACTTTACTAAAAGAACAGTTATATTATGATTTCATTATAGTTATATTATGATTATGATGTTTATTTTGTTAATAATTTCACTATCAACCAAGTATAACTCCTACTGCCATTCTTGGGGAAATGAAATGGTAAACATGGCTAAAATTTAGTGAATGTGTGCTGTCTTGAGAATTACATACCCCAGAACAGAAGATAATGTGCTGGATGAGATGTAATTACCACCCATAGAGTATAGCAAGCTTTGGTGTTTGTTTCTAGCACTATTGCCTTTAAGTTTATCCACATATTTAAGCAAAATTACAGATATTGATTGCTTACATAATACAATTTAGCATACGGAGAAACAAAGGTATTGCTTAAGTAGATCTATTGGAATTAATTTATGTAAAAGTACTAACTGTCACAGCTACTGGGATTGCCAACCCCTCAGGAGTTCGCCACAGGCCTCACCAGGCCTCTGCATGCCACTGTAATAAACCAAACGTTGCCATTGATGTTGTCAACAAAGTTAATCCTTATTCCTCTTGAAATTTCTTTTGTCTTCAGCCCTCGTGAGAAATATGATCTGGTGTCTGATCCTGATTCAAGTGAAGTGGATGAAATAATGCGAAGAAAGCATTGCTTTTCAACAAGACAGAATCCAACAAATGGAAAAAGTTTAGAAGAAAAGGAGTTTTCTGAAGTGAAGTCAAGAATCAAAAGTAGGCTGGATAATGTTAGAGCAACTGATAAAAAAACTTGGCTGGAAGTAGATCCTGATGATGATTCAACTAAGGGTGGAAGATATATTCCTAAAAACATGTACTTAAACAAAAACCTTTTTGGCGGACAACCAAAATATAAGGATGATTCTGGGACAGAATCTAACGAAAATTTTAGTGATCTATCTACCTATCAGGGTCAGAATGATGAGGTAGTGAGAAGGATTTCTTTCCCATGGTCTCAGTGCAAACCAGATCATCATTCTAAAAGAATAAAACCAAGCGAGATACCTAAACAAGGATGCAGAGTTGAAAACACTCCTGTTTCTGCAAATTTCATGAATGATCCAAGTACTCAGGTGATAAACATTATTTTATTTTTGCAAATATTTAATTTTAGTAATAGAAAGATTCATTACTCTCCTAGTGGACTACTAGTAAAAAGAAATCTCTCTTGGGTTTCCATCCGGATCTGGGCATTGATTATCACCAACATTCTTGCCTCTGTCTCCTCAGCCATTTCCATCTTGAAGATGGCTGTAGAGACAGCGGCCAAAACTTGAGTAATAATCAACACATTAATGCAGATGGAAACCAGAAAGAGATTTCTTCAGTTTTAATAATCTTTATATATAAAGCAGAAATTCTGTGGGTTTGTGTGTTTGTTTGTTCACGATTGGAGTCCACACTGTTTGTCCGATTTGCATCAAACTTTGCATACGTATTCTCCGTGAGCCGGAAGGAAGCACTGTCAACTTTTCAAATTTGTCAAATTTACTGGGTTTGAACCAAGATTGTTCAGACAGATTTCCATAAGAAATACATGTAAAGTTCGATTTTATCGGTTGCAGACTTTATTTCTTTAGCAAAATTAAATTAGAAGGAATAGTCGCATAAGATCGAAATAAGTACCCAAGGGTGATATCATTTAGCAAGATAGATTAATTGGTTAGAAATTCTGTCCAGATTGTAGAAGATCTGAGTTTCTTTTTAAGTCATATTGAATTCCTCACTCCCACTTATACCTTCAATTTGGTATCGTTACTGTATTTTTTTATAATATATGTATCACATCTTGTTAGTAGACAGTGAAAAACTGCAATTCTTGTATATCTTTAGAATTGCCTCATGCAGCTGGTATTCATCCCCCATCTATTAAGATTTCTTAATTCAAAGCTCTTTTCTCAAGTAAGATATGATTTACTTAGATCTATAACACTTATAATGTCAGTTTCTAAAATATTCCTCCACAAGTAATTTTAAGCATATTATATACATTTTCTGCAGATCCATAATATTTATGAAATTCATTAGTCCTTGTTAAATATGCTGAGTATAACTTTTATAAAGAAAGTACTTCAATGTTGAGTAATGAATGTTCATTCTGAAACCTAAATATAAAGAAGCCCAGCAAATTGAGAAATAAAAGTTTTGGTGTATTAAGAGGTAAAGGATGAAGAAAGTTAAATATTGGTAGGGTTAATATTATGCTCACTAACATCCTAATTCAAAGTAAATCAATCATTCAAGAACCTCTTTCTATGCCTGCCTCTTGTTGTGCATGAAAATTAAAAATCTGGATAACTTCTTGCTAAAGGGTATCCCCAAGAGTTTGTTTACTACTACAACATTGTTCTGATTTTTTTGGTTTGTTAGATTTTTTCAAGCTTAATGTCAATTAAACATAATAATTATTTATTATTCATGCTTTTTAGCATGAATACAACATACATTCAAGTATCTCTTACCAAGAACTTACTTTACTAGTGAAGATGCATGCATCATCACTTAGATGGATACATTTAGAGGAATTTAGTATCTTGATTTTTAGTACAAAGTTTTCATGCTTTCAAATCAACACACTTAATAAACTGTATCCTTCATTTGCAGGAAGATTCAAGAAATCTGCTTGATTTAAATCAATGTCCTAAATGCTGCAAGATACTAACACCATCTCAGAACATGTTGAGTCATATTCAATCTCACAAAGATTGAATATTTTGTGCTTGGGTGTTCATTTATAAAAAATATTTCATCATGTATTGTCTTGAAATATTTATAATACAAGATACTTTGTTACTTGAATCTGTAAATAGTATTAATACTGGTTTCATAATTTTCCTTATGAATTACCCAGCTAATAAAATTCACTTGGAGGCAATATATTTTTGGATTAGATTGCTTTATAATCAAAGAACACCATTAATTTGCTGCATTGACATGCTAAAAATATATTAAAATAGATGTTATTAAGATGTAAGAATTTAGCTATGTGCTGTTGGGTCTGAAGGTGGTAACAACATTTCAAAATATGTATGTATAAACATAGAATAGTGTGTGTGTGTCAGAAAGTCATGTTCTCACTCAGCTACTGCCATTTCAAAGACAATCAGGCCACTTGAGAGAGCTGGTTTCTCTTCCAGCATGAATATTTTCCATAATACAGGAATTAAGGTTTATTATCAAAAATGTAGAAATAAACAGACAAATATAGTTTAAAAACAGTAATTTACTTCAACAAATCATTCTTCAATCCACGTAAAGACTGCATTATGTTTAGTAACGGCAACAACTGAGCTCCTTTATCATCAAGTTAATACATGCAAGCCACTTCAGTTTATTAACAATTGTACACAAAAATAATTTTTTAAGCCATACTGACTAAAACATGAATTACTCAGGACTTATTAAAAATAAGTATTGTACTTAGGATTTTCCAATAAATTAATTCTTTAGAGGTAACTTCATCTTAATAAGGCTAGAGACATATTTCAACAAATTTTCAAGAAAATAACAACCAAAATATGACTTAGCTTGATGAAATACCAATTATTTATCACAATTCATTTATTGTTGATATATTTGTGAACTACTGGTCTTTAAAATCTCACATTTCATCTTCCTAATTTTTTTCTAAACAAAATGCAAAGTACAGAATAAACATCATTTCTTATCAGAGCTAATTCATAACTGAATCACCAACTCAAACTCATATAGGATAATTATGAGGTAAATGATTTCTACAATGACTACATTAAGCCAATGCCACCAGTAGATTTGACTAGATATGTCTGTAAGAACAAAAATATACATTTCCAAAATATAAAGTAATTTTCCCATAAAGAATGTGCATATACGTACAAGCCTTCCATCTTTCCTGGTTGACACTCTAATGGATGTCTTATTTGAATTTCAAAAATATTTCTTATGCAATGTGCCAATATAAAAGGTACTTCTAACATCCTAAACAATTATATCAGATCTGAGTTAAGAATCAAATCTATAAAATAAGACTAAAGAAAAGAAGAGCCATTAATCTCTCAATGTCTCCCCCTCAGTGAACAAGCTACACATTACACAACCATAACATCTACTCTTTACCAATTACTCTTGAAATACTTCTACATAATATAACTGGTATTCTACTCATAAAAACTTTATGAGACTTTAACACTTAATAAGTACCAAAAAATACATATAAATCCCAATTACCTGCCAATATTGGCCCATGAGATTGACAGGATAAAATCTGAACATAAAGCATCAGAAGGCTAGCATTTTATGGTATAACAAATTTGCTATGGACATCACTTTAAGTTAACTTGGTCTAAATACGATTGGAATATGTCATCCATAACTTACTAAAACAACATAATAACAGTGAAACCTCAATCAACAATTTCCATAAATAGGATTCAAAACTTTCTTAGATATAAAAACAAAATGGGACTACAGAAATCGAGTCTTTGAGTCAAACGTTAATACAAATTTAATGGCAGTTTTGAGTTATAGAAAAACTTCTACCTTTCTCACTTATCAGAGAGAAAAATTTATGTAATAATTTCACAACTGGCATCCATCTATTCAAAAAAGAGCAATTTCCAAATAGATAAGCAAGACAATTGATACCCCCTTCTCATAATTTTGAACTTCTTATGAACTTATTAGAATTTTCACATGACATTCATGGCTATGAAGTTGGTTAATCATTTAACAATGCAATCATATTGATGAAATTCACGTGTTAAATGTGAGTGTGAAACACATCCCAAGTGAAAATGATCCTGCTGTTAGATTTTAAGAAAGTGTAATTTAAAAGGTAATACAAATACCTGAGAAAAGTGATCATAAGCATTGCTTTTACATAGGCCTAGAGATAAAATAATAGAACATGTATATTGATTAATAAATTTCGAAAATATTTGACTTATTTTCAAAGCATTACCTTCCAACTGCATACAAGAATTGCATAGGAATAGCTTGATCAAAGTCATGACCATGAACTTATATACAGTGAACATGATTTGTAATATAATAACAATGTCTAACGAAAACAATAATTTTGAGGCTTAAGTTGCACTATCATAGCAGGATTTAAAAATAGGAATAGCACCCGAGTAGAATCAAAAATTCACTTACAATGATATGTAGTGTTGCTACAATAACTAAGTGAAAGTCAGAAATAACTCATGGGTAAAATTGCATTATTATTTCTTGTTAATTATACTTACAAATATCTGTAATTACAAAAGGTAAGAAATAAATGCTCTTGATTTTGAGGTTTCACTGCCTTTAAATGTATCAAGTTCTATCAAGCATATGGAATTTACAGTCATAAAGCAAGAGACACTGTGTTAATTTCATGAAATATAAAATACTTATGAGTAAAGCAAGGCATCTACAACTTCAATCAGACCTATGACAGAGTTAGGCAGTGACTGGCTGAACTATGTTCCTACAGCAAGGCCACTCAAAAGCATATTAACTTATTAGTCAACACAAAAATTTCAGCACACACAAACCATTGTATGACAGCAGATTAATTTCAATTTCTGATCTACAGCAAATGAGTTGTTAAAAACCATAAAAGAACCAGTTTAACAAGTAAATGGCTCTTGAAGCAGATCCTTTAATATTGTGCTTCCTCTATGGCTGTGATATTTAGTTTCCTTTATGCATTCCAAGTAAATACACAAAAGAGTAGTAGTAGGGATTAATTAAAGAAAATTTTCATCTGTAAAAAACTACTTTGCAGTAAATCTTCATAATTAATTATTGGAAGCTGATTTTTATATAATAATACTTAACTGAAATTGGCCTGAAATAAAGAATGAAAATAAAAAGTTTGAAAGTTAAACTAAAATAAAAAAGGATTATAGAATTTTCACTGAATAAAGGGAACAGTGAAAGTGAGACTAGGAAAGAAAAACAGCTTAAGTGAGACTAGGCAGATAGGTCGAGAGAAATTATTTTATACAATATTTACAAATGTTAAATTTCAGCCTTACCTCTGTGTTCCCAAATTCAAACACTTAATTTAAGTGATCAAATGGAGTGAAATATTATGCACAAAGTTTAGAATTAAGTCAATATTAGATACCTAGTATCACTGCCAAAAACATTTTACCTTACTTTAACATGTACAAAACTGAGATATTTAAAATTTTGAAACGCACAAATAATTCTATATAAAAAATAGAATCGTTTGCTAAGAAGCCGATATAAAAAGTAATATCATGTACATACTTTTTGCCATCTGAAATATTAAACTATTCTTTTTTTCAAACCTGTATTCTTAGTCAAGTTGAAGTAATTCAGTCCTAAAAATTTCTGTGCCATTAAAAAAATCACAATTTATAAATTGCAATTTGAATTAAATTTCTTTAAGTTATTTCATGTAATTGAGAAAATGTAGCCATAAGAATAATGATAATAAAATCCCCAACGATACACAAAATTCATATGTATCAATAGCAACATTTGCTGTATCAGAACTTTTGAATTCTTCCTCCAATAATTATAAACACTTAAAGAAAGCATAAGAGAAAATTAAGTAAATACTTGGAGTAGCACTAGCTGTAAAATTGAAGAATGAATTTTCCATTTATCTAATGGAAGATTTTTTACAGTGAAGCAAATAAGAAAAAAGGATCTGTATCAAAAAATAAGGAAATTCATTAAAACTGTGCCATGAGTGATGATGAACAGGATGAAATTTAAGGACAACGTAACTGAACAAAAATTGCTTTAAGGAATTGGGAATGTGTTTCCTAACAATCAAATAATGGTTTTCTTAGTCATTACATTTCCAAAACTAAAAAAAAAATTGTTGCAAATCAAAAAGAATAAAACTATCACAGCTAATGACATACATAAAAGCAATAAAACTAACAAAAGTCTAAAAATGCATCTAAAATGAATCAGTTTATCACATAAGTGGGAGATTGAATTAAACAATATTATACAATTGTACTCTAAGGAAATTAATACGAAATTAAAATAGGAATCTGCAACATCTATAATGTTGTTAACATGATTTTCATGTATTTTTAAAAAAAGAGGGGCTCATGTGGGACTAGCAACACTAAAACAAAAGAAAGATTAGGCAATATAAACTGCTTGCCTTCTTTCAGTCAAAACCAGTATCACTACTTTCTTTGTAGAAAGTTATATGAAGAGTAAAATTGTTCCATTTAATCAAAAAGGACTTGAAACTACCTTTTTGCCCAATATCATTACATTAATAACATTATCACACTGCAATTACTTTAAGTCAGACTGTTTTCAAAATTGGTCATTGAAAAACAAGCTGCAAATATGCCCATTAAAATACCCATAAACATTTCAAAAGGAATAGAATAACACTTTCATCAATTCCATCACAGCAATTACAGCTTGAATTGGAACAATAAATATGTTTGACCAGACAATCACAAAAATCTTTCAAATGACATGGTGATCTATCTACCATTCTACTTGCCAAATAATCATTCCTAAGTAATTTTTTCAACTTATGGCCTATTTTTTTGGCAAGATAAGCCCTTTAAGCATATCAAACGAATTGCCATCTGGATGTACTGTAAAAGCTGAACTACTTCCAGAAGGCTTAACTTGAAGAAATCCAAAGTCATCAATTCCAGTAATTTTTCCTTGTTGAGACTGTCCACTTGGAAAAGTAACCTGCACTTCTGCATTGCTGCAAAAAAGAACACAAAACAACATATAGAATACTTGTAAATTCCCCAATGAAACATGACCAAACTTAATTAAGCTTTTCTAAAAATGTATATCTGTTGCTGAACAAATTGTCCTTTTAAGCCAGAAGATGTGGATTGCAATTCCATAATAAATAATTCCATAAAATTATCAATCACATTAGAACTTAAAAGTAGAACTATTATCTGAATGACAAAAATTATTATATAAAATTTGGTTGAACACTATGCAGTACATGAGAATTACATGAACTGAAAAGATTCTCTTTGCATCCCTAGTATTGTTAAAAGTGGTTCGACAACTAATGTTATTTTGCTCTTTGCATACCTGATACAGTCTAAAAATCAACCAGTCTCCAAGTTTTCCCTTTTCTCTCCTCAAACTAGTAAATATCATCATATTCAATGGCATCACTGATTGAGGCAAAGCAACCTATGGTCAAAATCAAGCTAATTAGGATACACTCCCATTGTTAGTTTCAACCAGAGATTAGTCATTGTAACTGTAAATAATTCAAACTCAGGAGATTGCAGACTCTTCAGAAAGACTAACATCTTCTGACAATTCATCCTCGTCGTCATCATTGGTTTTCTGCCAAATGGCAGGTCCTTGGCGTCATTGGTTTTAAAATAATTTCCTTCCCAAGGCTTTAGCTTTAAATTTTGCGTATCCTTCTCTTCCTTTTACTTCATCCAAAAGCTTTCTTCTTCTTCTCCCTCTCTTTATCTTTCCCTCCACCGCTCCCTCTACTGCCATTTTCAATAGTTCTTCATGCCTTAGGAAGTGTCCAATCCAGTTTCTCTGCCATTTCTTAATAATATCCATCAATAATATGTCTTCTCCCACGTGTTGCAGGACCTCCTCATTCCTTACTTTATCACTCCAAATTATACCTTCCATTTTCCTCCATGTCCACATTTCAAATGCTATTCTCTTCCTGTCCACTTTCCTAATCGTCAACATTTCAGATCCATACAAAAACACATTCCAAACGTAGCATTTCATCAACCTCTTTTTCAATTTCATATCCAACTTGCTTTTCAATAACCTTTTCATCTTGATGAATGCCATCTTTGCCATTCCTACTCTTTCTTTAATTTCTTTTAAGCATTTCCACTACACATCCAAGATACTTGAATCTCTCCACCTGCTCTATGTCCTCTGTCCAAAACCAATCCTATTCTTTCTTCACATCCTATCTTCATGGTCTTTGTTTTTCCCTTGTTTATCTTCATTCCATATCCTTCACACCCCACATTAACTCTGTCCATTATCCTTTTCAACGTCTCAGGATCCTCGGTGATCACTACCATATCGTCTGCGAACTTGATACATTTTATCCTTTTGCCCCCAACTTTTGCTCTTGCATTTTCCTCTTCTTTCAAACTTTCCTCGATCATTTTTTCTAAATACATGGTAAACAACATTGGCGACAGACAGAATCCCTGTCTAACTCCTCTCCCCACTTTGCACCATTCACTTAAACCTCTGTCAAATCTCACCGCCACTCATTGATTCTTGTACAGTCTTTCAATCAATCTCCTCTCTCTCCATTCTATTCCCTTTCTTTTCATTACTTCCATCAGTTTCCTCCAATTCACCTTATCAAACGCCTTTTCAAGGTCCACAAAGCATAAACATAACCTTCTTTCTCTCTCCAATTATTCTTAAAAGTCCTATTGCATCTCTTGTCCCCTTTCCTTTTCTGATACCGAATTGTTCCTCTCCTATACCTTCCTCCATCTTGCTTACCATCCTTCTATTCAATATCCTTAGCATTATTTTGGAAGCATGTGGTATTAGACTTATTGTCCGATATTCTTCACATTTTGTAGTACCCTTTTTCTTGGGTATTGGCACCATGACAGTCTTCAGGAAGTCTTCTGGCCACTCTCCTGTTTCATATATTTTATTACATAGACCTATTACATTTTCTACGACTTTATCGTTAAGATTCTTCATTAACTGTTGGTAACTCATCAACTCCTGGTGCTTTCCCTCTCTTCATTTCCTTTAAAGCCTGTCTTACTTCACTTTCCAATATTCTGTATCCCATTGGACATTCATTCATCTTCTATTTCTGTTCCTTCTGTTTTCTCCTTCTTATCATACAATTTATTCTATAAGCACTTAATTTCTTCAAGTATTCTTATGGGAAAATACATGGGTATGGACTCAACAATTGCATTAGTTGTCACGGGTATTGGTTGTTGGAAGCCACTCATTTTTACATCACCTTGGTTTGTTTCATCTAAGTTCTCGCAATTTTAAATTGAGACCAATATTTCTTATGGAAAATTCTAAAAACATGTGATTGAAAAGTCACATGATGTACAAAATCACGTAAAGTTCCTTATTTGGGGCCTTCTGGAACCGAATCCATGAAACCAGGAGTGATGTCTGTTTTATTCAATAATGTCACAGTCAGGGTCTTTGTGCAAAAAAATTGCTGGCTCAGTGACACTTTTCTTTTACCCCCAGAAAGTGTCTTTATCTTATCAGAAAATGCAATGAGACATTTTTGAAAATTGGTGTCATGTACAAACACAAGAAGTACTCTTTTTGGGGCCTTCTAGAATTGAACCTATAACAGCTAGGAGAGGAACCTCATTAATTCTCTATTGTCATACTTGGGGTCCTCACAAAAAAAAAAAAAACACTGGACCTGTGACACTTTTTGTTTAGCAGAAAATGACAAAAAAAAACATTAAAAACCCACACAATGCACAAAATTGCAAAATTTTACTGTTTGGGGGCCATCTAGGATTGAGTACATGAAACATAGGAGTGGCGTCTCAATTATCCCTTAGTGAGATGGTTGTCTTCTTCATGCTAAAAAAATCTCCTATCACTCAGGTTTCAAGGCAAAATTGTATTCGGAAGTATCTCAAAATATTATCTGAGTTTCCTATACATTTCTTATGGAGGAATAATTAATGTAGAGTTGTTAAGCTCAGATATGAAATATATCCATAAATAATATTCTTATGCCAATTTTAGTCAGTAATTAATCTTTTCAGTTGAAAGTATACTAGTGAATAAGAAATGAATTAAAGTTGAGAGTTGACTTGGCTGTCAGAAGCCAATTTGGTTGAGTTGACAGTTGACTTGGCTTCTGACAGCCAAGTCAACTGTTTTTGCGATACATTATCACTGTTTTGCAACTTTATCACAACAAGTTTCTGTATTTACTGTAAAACACCAAGACAGACAAATAAAACAGAAGAAAATCAACAAATGGCACTACACTAAGACTTAAACGTGCACAAGCAATTTTTACTCATGATTCGACTGTTGAATTACAGATGTTAAATTGCAAGGCACCACTGTAATACAATATGGGTGTTCATAGTAGAGGACTATCTCCAAAAAGGGTTTTCACCATGTAATTAAAATCATATAAAATATGCATATACATACCTGTGTAACCAATAATCATAATATAGTTTCATCACTTTGTCTATTTTTTCATTTTGTGCAGCATCAATCAGTTTTTCCAACTGAGTGAAAGTTTGGGCGAGAAACTTCTCAATAGTAAGTGATGCTACTCCTTTAGAATCTTTGCCACCAGCAACAATTCCCTTCTTTTTATTACGTTCCCTGATGAGATCATTGACACAAATTGTTGGTACTGAATTGGAGATATTTAAGCCACAACCTATTCAATTGATAGGAAAATTAACTGCATTTACAAAAATAAAGGAAAATGATATAAAATGTTATGTCTACAAACATCACTTAAGAAATAATTATTTTAACTTTTAACACCAATTAATTCCATGAAAGCAAAAGCTAGAAAATATTCCAAAATTCTATCAATATTCTATTTCAATATTCCTTACTTCCTTGCATAAAAAAGAATTTTGTGTAATTTTCAAATGATTGAACTCTAAATTTAAGCTAAATTCAAATGCTACGCTATATAAATACTGCAGAGTATTTCAATGAATATCACAAATATATTTCCCAGAGTAAATTCAGAAATTCTTCATGTGTTCTCATATCTACTTGTGTTTCATCCATTAACAGATTAGCACAAACCACATTTCCCATTCAAAAATTTTAATATAAAAACTTATACGACTTAATATTTTCATGTAAAATTGCCTCTAGTTATTGTAAAAATACTTATAGCTACCACTTTATTTTATACTTATGCAAGAAAAACCTCTAACTTCAGACAGTTTTTCTGTATATTAAGTATATTTTTCTAAAATGGTTAAATAATTTCTCCTTTAGCTATAATAATATATGTATAAAATTAAACAATTGTAAGAAATGGCATCAGATATGTTAGCATATTCATGTATTTAAATCAAGGAAAATGAGACGGAGCTCAAAAATATTAGCTATACCTTGTGAAAAATTTTAAAATTCCTATTTATAATACTTACCAACATTGCAAATAAGGTTGCTCCTGGTGGATGTACTGTTCACTATTACACCACCAATTTTGTCAGTGGCTCCAGAATAAATATCATTGGGCCACTTTAACCTTAGATCCAACTCCTTTAAGAAAATAAGATAATTTCAATTCAAAACTGCAGGAAGAAAAACTTCTAATTCTTAGAAAAAAATTTTTAGGGCATTCCATCAAAGAGAAATTCACCTCACATCCTTGAATTGCATGGATGGCACTGACAACTGCCAAAGCTACAATATGCTGTAACAATGGAGCATGGCGGCCAAGATATGATGTGTCAGCAAATACCAATTGAAGAGAAAACATAGCACAACCCTCTGGGCTCAACCATACATTGGATCCGCGACCTACGTGAATGGGGGAAAGGGATGGAAAAATCATTTAATTATGACACATATAAAGGTCACTCAGTTGAAGAAACTCTCCAGCTTCCTAAAGTTACAAGAACTTGTGGAAAACAAAAGAGATATAAAACAAATGCTCAAAAAACATATAATGTTTGTAATCTAGTAATGAGGAAATAACTTGAGCAGAAAGATATACAATAACATGGGTGCACAAGTAAAAGCAATACAAAACAAGAAACTTGCTAGAGGCTCAACTCAACAACTGCACCAGAAGTCATTAAGATTACTTACAGTATAAAGGTTAGTAAAAAAATAATTTCATAAAAAGGTAATTCAAAGATATAGAACAGGGAATTAATAATATGATAATTATTAGTAATAGCAATTTTTCCAATCCTATTTACATATTTAGAAACAAAAAAATTCATTATATCACAGTTAAGAGCACATCTATTGAGAGCATCATGCATGTGGGATGAAGCATTATCAAAACTAAAAGCTATAACAGAATAATTGAAGAGCTACAAATATACCTAAGAAGCTTTCCTAACTTATCCATCAACATAAATTTGTACTAATGGAGTTGTGAAAAAAGAATAAATAACTCTTATTTTCTTATTTAATTTAATTTTTATTTTCATCACTGCAAAATTAATTTTTTAAAATATCTAAAAATATATGTTGGGCAAAAAAAATTCAGGTTATTGTGAACTAAGAACTGAAATCTAATTGGAAAAATCCAAAATGGGTTTAAGTTTTACAAATCTCTAAAATATTCAAAGAGGTACATACATTACATGAAAAACTACATCATCCTAAATTAAATTTTTCTACAGTAAAAATAAAATGACATTCCTAATGAAAATTTTATCTTCTGCTATCAAAATTCATCAATGTTTGTACTTGTTGTAATTTAGTGGTTTTAGTAAGGTCAACAATTTGAAAAAATTGCATTTTACTCCAACCAAAAGTTTCACTATTGGTTAGTATATTAAATTTTTCCAGAATAAGATATCTAATTTGATGGAAATATTAAGAATTCACCTTTTTACTGGAAAAATCTTTGATCAAAGCGAAAACACTTTTTGATATCAACCTTTTCCTTCCGTCTGTTGACCAGCAATAACTGCTAAACCATGGTGGAGAAGTGGTCCAGAAAGCACAGCCATTGTAGAAGTCATTATTCTCGAGTAGATGACTAGACGACCAATTGACTCAGACTGCAAATTCTGTAGAAATTGCATCAGAGAACTGTAAACCTTCATTCTTTCAAGAGTTCATACAAAGAATCCTATGATTTCCATAATAATAAGAAAGATATCAAAGGAAGTATCTTACCTCAAAATACTCTACAGTGGAAAATTTGGGAGGACAGGTATGTAGAAGAACAGGAAGGAATGAAGATGTAGCTCCACTCTTTGGAATGTCATTTGCATTTTGGCAAAATTTAATACCATATCCACTGTTAATTGTCAGTAGATTATCTTTCATATGATCCTTGATCTGGGAGAGGAACTCTAGTTTAAGCTATAAATAAAAAAATATATAGACAGACGATTACAAAATAATCATTCAACAACTCATGATTCAACTCAGATTATACTACTAACAAACACATTCTAAGATATCCAAGCTATTTTTAACTCAAGATGTGATAAAAAAAGTTTACTGACACTGCATCAAAAATCAAAGTTGTTAACCCGTATCTTATATTTTGGAGACTTTTGATGATCTGTTACAGCATACATTTTTCTGATCATATTGCTATGGATTGGTATAGATTAATTGAGGTAATCTTACTCTTGAGAGAGTCATATTAAAAAGCCAGAGAATCTAATTAATTTATCATTAAAAATTAAGCAATACTAAGTTTACACATGAAAAAACATGTCCAACATAACAACCTAATTACCATTACACAGATGGCAGATTACTTGCTCAAGGAAGAAAAGGAAAACAATCACATGGTTAGGCTCGATGGTGAATAATTACAGAAAATTATCAAAATATTATACTCCTTCTTAGGGATTCTGTGCCACCAAGTTTTGCCTAGAGTCAGCAATCAACATAAACAGGCTCTAAATTTACCCATAAGTTCTCCAGGTTAAAATAACTTGAACGAATTATCCCAAGAAACAAGATAAATAGTTTTGGCAAGAGTAACATTTCTTCTTTCTTTATGTGCTTCACAAAAAATACTTTGAAAACTTAACAAGTAAGTAGAAATTATAGTTCTTAATTTTAATGATACTTAATTAGTAGTAGTATTGTTACAAGTATGTGTGTGAAATGGCCTTAACTGTTGTTAAGTATTATTAACATCAGTTAAGGCCATTTCACACACATGGGCTCCCAACAGGGATTGCACCCATATGGCCAAGTTGAATGTGCTGTTTCCCAGTCCCAGGCATTTATTAATTGGTAAGTAATGGTGACCTCATCAAAACTGAAAAATCTCTGGTTGAAGTCTATTATTTCAGAAACAGAGTGAAGAACCTTTAGGGTGATCTCAGGATAGTTGAAAGAATTTGAGTTGATCACTCTAGCCTCATAGTAAGACAAATGATACATACTACTTTTCAAACATTTTGCTAGAGAATTGAATCACTTCTTTTGTGTTGAACATTTTTTTTGCTATCATCAAAATTTTAAGTGTGTAACAAAATAAATACTCCTAAAAATGCTTATTGGGATATTTCTTTGACTTCAGGAAGAACAGGAGCACACTAGCAACAAAAAGAGTTCAGAAATTGTTTGAGAATATTTTACAAGAAGTTCTTTCATGAATAAGAGAAAATACAATTGGAGATACTTAGTTAATCACAACTACCTACTGAGAATCCCCAATTACAGGAATATCCCCAGGGATATGCAATGCTTGTCCAAGGTGTATGGTGAATAGGAGTTAAATGATTAGTGTTGTGGCCATCGATAAAAATATTGATATATTTGAATATTCATTGGAAACAAAATAATGTTGCTTAGGTATTGAGAGCAAACCTCAACAGCAGTAAGCTATTAAAGTATTCCAAACAGGTTGTAAAAGGTACATTTCTAACTATTCTATGTTAGTACTTTTTAGCAAAAATTACCATATGATTCCACACAGGTACTCTGAGTAAATTTCAAAATTTTTTTATTATTATGGCAAGGTTATATGGGATGTGGCAACAAAAAAAGGTTAGGAAACCTTCCTCTAGTATATTACTCAGCCAGTCAGTCTAAATAAGAAAGCACTACTTTGAAGGGACGAATAATTTATCGAATTTATTTTGTTCTTATCATTATAGTGTAACCCAAATTTTTCCTGAATATGTTATTTCAAATTCTGAGGTTGTTTTAAGTACCATATACCATGTGAATGTATGTACCATGTGCCAAGCAAATATAACTTGTCAAGTGTAAATATGAAACTTGACTGTTATGCTTCAAAATGTGACTCAAGAGCCAATACATACAATAATTCCAATTTGAACTTAAAATATGAATTTGTGCAACAAATCTAACATATAAAACAGATAAATACTAAATTAAAAAAAAAATACCTCGTGGCGTCCCAAGAAGTATCCATTTGTGAGAGCAGCTTGTTGACTACTTTTAACTGATGGAGAGGAAGAGACTGAGGAAGGAATTGAAGGTACTGATGTGACGCTTAGCCCTAATTGCAAGGAAAGAAGATCACTCATGATCTCTAGACCTCTTTGTTCACTCTCTCCAGCGCTTGCTATTAGTTTTACCTGGGAAAATTGAGAAATATAAAAAAGCTGATTCTGATTTAATCATACAGTGACCCATACAAACGAAAACTTAATTTTTTCACAATAAAAATACTTTCAACAAAAAATACAAAAACTTTGTACAAGAGCAAAGTAAAATCAATCATTTCCATGTGCAAAGTTTTTTGCAATGTTATAATAAATTAATCACACTATTAATTATTTGACAAGGTAACAAAAAGTTTGGTAAATGTGGAAGCTTACCAAGGATACAAGAATCTTGCCATTTCCTCCTTGGTGAGAAACAAGCATCAGTGCCGGTTCATGACTATTATCTTCAGATCCCAAGACTTTCAAGGAAAGAGAAGCCTTTCCTTGAGCTGTAGTCACATCTACAGATGGTGGGATGTCTGATGCTCTTTGTAGAAATAAATTAAATTATGATAATGCCATGATTAAAATAAACCCCAAGCAAATATTGAAAATATAGAGATACCTATGAAATATTAGAGGTATGCCACTCAAGAGGATGAAAAATGTAAGTAATATGGTAATAAAGTTTAAAATGTTTTGGAAATTAATGAATATTAACTATGAAGCTACTTTAAATGGTGATTTTCATAAAGTGATTACATGCATTAAGTTTGATAATATGGTGACAGCTTATGTTCATTCGTAACCCTTTTAGTGCGGCGGGCCGATATATCGGCTTTTGCCGCTCGGGCGAAAAGTGCGGCGGGCCGATATATCGGCTCTAGAAAAAAAATTTGTTCAACTTTATGACATTTAAATAAAAACATTTGTATTTCAGAAAACGTAAAAATATTTTTATTATTATTAACCAATTTAAGCTCATCAATTAAAAAAAACGCATATAGATATGTAAACAAATAGCTTTATATTGTTTTTTTCTCTAATTGCTACATTTTATTAAAAAAACCCTACGCATTTCTCGCCAGTACCCCAGGAAGAAGGATAGCACTAAGAGGGTTAATCAAAAATCATATTAAACAAGTTTTAATTTAGATTTAACATTGGCTGCTCCAAGAACTGTTTCACAGAAACTGCAAGGACAGGGTGTGAGAGGAGTCAATTAATTCAGAGATTGCTTCAGAGATTAGTATAAAGGTTAACAGGTGCAGGAAGTTTGAATGCTGATCATAAACAGTGCCTATGTCAAGCAAATAATTTAAATTTAATCGTTAAATTTGAATTTTAATACAACCCTAAATTTTCTATAAAATAAAAATAATTGCGACTTTATTTTGGGCAAATTTTAGCCTTATAAGACCATCCTTAACCCTCAAATAACACAACACAAATAAATATGCCCTGACCAGGATTCAAACCCATTCCTTAATGTTGCTAGACTAGCACGCCAACCTCTATAGCACCAAGATAAAAAAATTCAGGATTTCAGAAAATTTGGCAGACCATATGTACCTGTTTACAGGCCACCTCCATTCTATTACTTTAAACTTCAGTGTTTTTACTTATCTTATGCATCAGTCAACCCTTAGTTTTTCTGCAACAATCATATACAGCAATACAAAATCATAACACTACTTTTTGAAGCTTCAAATAATAGGAAGTAGGCAAGGGTTGACTTTTTGCACACAGATAATCATATTATTTTATCACAACAAACTACAGAGCACTGAAGCTAATGTTATACTATTATTCATAGTGACGCTTATTATAAATATGGCTACCTTGTGTATAAACTGAATTTTAAATTTTTAAATTGAAATTCTGCAATTTAATTTCGGACTTAGCACCAGTGTACATGGTATTAAAAAATACCAGAGGTTATCATTAGAAGTCAATCCCATGCAGTGAACTTAGATGAAACTCTGTTCAATATGTCCACAGCTAAGTAAAATATAAGCCTCTTCCCTTTCACATTATTATGAGATGTTTAAAGAAATTGGAAAAAAAGATTAAGTTTTAAAATAATGAAAAATTATATCATTGTTAAAAAATTAGTATTTTTCAAAGACTTCATTTATTTTTAAGAAACCATGAAATTTTGTAATTTTAACACATGAAACATACAATTGCCCATAAATTGAGAAATAAACAGGCCTAAATGAGAGAGCAGAAGATATTTTTTGATTCCCAAGTTTATACCAGAAAAGAAATCAAGACGTAAATAGAGGCTACTATGAGTATCAAGCAAAGAGTTAAACATATAAGACTGGAAAGATTAATAAACTCAATGAACTGAGACTTTCTAAAAATCCTTCCTGTAATTCTCAAAAGGAAATTGATGCTGTAATTGAGATTATTAAATTAATGGAGTAAAATACATGATTGAGGAAAAATACTTCAGCAGAATTTCACTAATTTATGGCTAAGAACTTATGAATGAAACAGAAGTTTAATGAAAGTCAAAACATAATAAAGTAAGGAAAGGAGCAATTGTCTCACTTTCACCAGTCTTGCAACAAGGTCTTGAAAGTGAAGGAGAATGAATAGTCCCAAACAAAATTTTATACTTAACTACAAAATAATTTGTTAATATGAACAATTCATGCATGTTTCAAGTAAATAAAAGTGTTTGTACAAGATGCTAAATTTGAATGAAGCTTATTCCATCATTGATGCTTTCGAAAACAAATTTAGATTAAATTATTATTTGAACAAGAACTTCTCAAGGAGTTAACTCCTACTACTCATTTACCAAAATAAAATTTGAATACATTATGATTTAAGCATTTGTATAGTAATCACAAAAATATTAAATTATGGCAATGAAGTCACAATGAATACCTGACACCAACAGCACAGTGAGGTAATTTAAGTCCTTTCCATTGTTTGTAGGAGAGAGAACCTTTGGCTTCTAAGGAATCCTTCGCATTATTAAAAGCTGTACAAGGAAGTAGCATCTTTAAGAATTCAGCACCAGGACACATGCAGAAAACCACACCTCCTTCAGCACCACCTCCAGAACTCATGACATAGTTCAAGATGGGCTTCACCATATCAGATCCAAGTCTTCCATGAGTATACAGCATGCTAGTATTATCAGCCCAAGGTGCATTTGAACTAACTTCTGCTGGAGAGGTAGAGTAAATTACATACCTGAAATAGAATTTAAGAAGAACATTAACTATAGAGAAATACTACAATAAATCATCTCTGTGCATTAGCACATGGATTTAAAAGTGGTATCCAATAATTGGTACAACTATATTAATCAATCCCAATGACTTGTAAAAAATTCACTTAAGCTCTAAATCCTGTGTTTGAGGAAGAGTACAATGCATATTATTGATATTGTTTGAATGCAAAAAAAAACTATTTATAAATTAGCTGTTGTAATTATCATTCATTCTATACATAAATCTTAGAAATAAATAACGGATTCCATTTATATTAAATCTTTTCAACCAACTTGTGCTTCTGTAAGGCAGCTTCCAAGGCTTCTTTTGACTGTGTTGCCACATCTTGGCTACTCAAGCATAAGATCAGGATATTAGGAGGCTTTTTCCCATGTTGTGGAGATGATCCCTGGGGCAATTCAGGAGCAGGGTGCTTGCGAGTCAAGTAAGATTCATCATCAGGAACTGAGGTGCTCCCTTTACTAGATGCTTGGGCAGATGCAGTGCCTTTGGGGCTACCAGACTTGGCTGAGGCTGTGCTAGCTGAGCCTAAGGAACGGATGGAGTCACTGCTTTTTTCCTTATCACCAGGAATGAGTGAATCTTGTTGTTTTGCAATTGTTTTCTCTCCTTCAGCTTCAAAGAGAAAAAGTGCTATGCAGCAAATTCACATTTTAACCCTCTAATTTAATTTTCTACAAACAAGCATAATAATCTGCCCAAACTTTATGACCTATACTGCACCAAATAAAGTTAAATAGTATAAAGAACTTGCACAAAAAATGAAAGAATTGAATTGAAGAAATAAATTTGAAGGAATCAGTAGATCTTTTTATTTTTGATGGAGAAATTAATGTTAAAAATTCGAGGAGTCAATTAATTCAGAGATTGCTTCAGAGATTAGTATAAAGGTTAACAGGTGCAGGAAGTTTGAATGCTGATCATAAACAGTGCCTATGTCAAGCAAATAATTTAAATTTAATCGTTAAATTTGAATTTTAATACAACCCTAAATTTTCTATAAAATAAAAATAATTGCGACTTTATTTTGGGCAAATTTTAGCCTTATAAGACCATCCTTAACCCTCAAATAACACAACACAAATAAATATGCCCTGACCAGGATTCAAACCCATTCCTTAATGTTGCTAGACTAGCACGCCAACCTCTATAGCACCAAGATAAAAAAATTCAGGATTTCAGAAAATTTGGCAGACCATATGTACCTGTTTACAGGCCACCTCCATTCTATTACTTTAAACTTCAGTGTTTTTACTTATCTTATGCATCAGTCAACCCTTAGTTTTTCTGCAACAATCATATACAGCAATACAAAATCATAACACTACTTTTTGAAGCTTCAAATAATAGGAAGTAGGCAAGGGTTGACTTTTTGCACACAGATAATCATATTATTTTATCACAACAAACTACAGAGCACTGAAGCTAATGTTATACTATTATTCATAGTGACGCTTATTATAAATATGGCTACCTTGTGTATAAACTGAATTTTAAATTTTTAAATTGAAATTCTGCAATTTAATTTCGGACTTAGCACCAGTGTACATGGTATTAAAAAATACCAGAGGTTATCATTAGAAGTCAATCCCATGCAGTGAACTTAGATGAAACTCTGTTCAATATGTCCACAGCTAAGTAAAATATAAGCCTCTTCCCTTTCACATTATTATGAGATGTTTAAAGAAATTGGAAAAAAAGATTAAGTTTTAAAATAATGAAAAATTATATCATTGTTAAAAAATTAGTATTTTTCAAAGACTTCATTTATTTTTAAGAAACCATGAAATTTTGTAATTTTAACACATGAAACATACAATTGCCCATAAATTGAGAAATAAACAGGCCTAAATGAGAGAGCAGAAGATATTTTTTGATTCCNATATTTGCCCTACTCCGTTCTGCCACACATTAAGATGAGATAGAATATTTTTGGATTAATCGACCACATAAAAGTTCTTGTCCCCTCTTAATTATATTTTTAACATTGCAGTAATAGAATAAAAAATAGAAGCAGCATAAAGAGATGAATGAGCCATTTCCCTTGAAGATATAAAAGAATAGTAAGAATAATTAATTAAGCCACAGATCTTTCTCCTAAAAAACTTGATGACTCAGAAATTACCTAACATCAAACATCAATATATCTATGTGGATCCAAACCCTAAGCAAGCTATATCAAAGATTTCAAGACCACCATTGAATATGAGTCAACAAATGATAGAGTAAATGCACAACCAGCATCAATACATCATTAAAATGGTTACTATTAGGCAACAACAGCACAGGGGTAAGATTATGAAACTTTTGTGACTAGTAATATCTCCAAAATTTCCAATTTTTACATAAATTCACATGTGCCTACCATGTAAACATGAAGGATATATCAAAATTTATTTATATCATTAGGGGGGATAGATTCGACAGGCAGGAAATAATAATAAATAAAAAATAATTAACCTGCCCTGGTATCAAACCATGGACCAATTTGGAAGTGGTAACGTTGAATGTAATACCTAGGCAAGAATCATATTCTCATTCTGAATTATAGTTTTGGCCTTTTGAAAATGCCTCAATAAAATTATTAAGAAACCCCCCAATGTGTTTTAAATGGGAGAAATTTTTAATGTTCTATCATCAAACCACGAATCAATTTATAAGCTGTTGAGCTTAAATATTAAATATAGCCATGAATCCTACTCAATTTTTTAAACTTAGCTATTTGACTTGAAAGTGTGCTGAAAAAATATTAAAAAGTCGCCCATGTAAATTAAATGGGGAAACTTTGATAAGTTCTTGCATCAAACCCATGGCAACTAAGGGAAACGTATTTACTACGTGCTATAAGAAATTACTTCTTGTAATACTATTGCAAGTTTCTTCTTTTTTAACAGAAAATGCCCTGAATGAATTTTCAAAAATCTATGCAATATATTTTAACAAGAAAAGTACCTTTTTCGGGGCCTTCTAGGATCAAACCCAATATACCTAGGATTGATATCTCAATTAATCAAATTAATCAAGTTCTTTAGTATGATGGTAGGAATCTTTATGCAAAAAAATCACTGGGTCAGTGACACTTTTTCTTTAGTCTCAAAGTTTGTATCCTATATAGGAATATATATCTGGAGAAGCATCTACATATAATAGATACCTTATATAAATATAATTGTATCAATTAATTTTGACTCTACCACCCTTCCACAAGTCTTATTACAAAATAACAAGAGAAGTTTCACCCTTGTAACTGGTACTGGTATAATCTTAAGACAATGTTAGACAGATATTTCCATAAAAACTTGAGTTATGAGCAGAAATTGAGTAATATAGGGCTTCCTTTTTTGTACTCTATGGTCTACCTCCATAATGACCTGAAAATAACCAGGAGAAGGGTTCCCTTACAGCCAAGTAGGCAACACATTTTAATCTGGTGAAAGTGGTCCAGGCTTTGATTTCCTGTGCAGGCTCACATGTGAAATGACCTTAGTTGTCGATGCACTTTTAGCAATTCTACTACTGCAACTATAACCAGGAGAAATTTCTGTAAATCAAGTGATACATTTCTCCCAAAAAACATCATGGGTATCAAGAATTTCTGGAACAAAGACAAACATACCTAAATGAATAAAGAATTTTATTCACTTACATACTCATCCCAATGTGTGGCAAAACAAAACGTTTGGAAGTACTTCTTATTTCTTTGACTATATATATTGCTATTCCAACTCCTAAGCAGATATCATTATTGACATTTTAGAGAAGAGAATTATATTTAAAATGATACATTTTATGACTACCATAAGAAACTTGATAAAATAACTTTTTAGATGAGGAATTTATGCTTTCTGAGGATAGTCAAGCCAATTTTATACTTTGAGTTAAGGGGTATAAGCAAGTTCTGCAGTTTCTATCTTTACTTTTTCTGATGAAGCTGTTTCTTTGAAATATTACTCATAAATACTGCCAAATTTAGCTCCAAAAAGCACTTTGACAAGGTAAAACTACCATCATAATTTTGTCAATAATAACTTTTCCAAATTACTGTATAAAATGTAAATTTTGGATCAAGTCATAAGCTTTAGCAAAATGTGAGTTTCATACTACAGGGAAAGAGTTTCTTATGTGAAATAATATGATAATATAATAAAATTCTAAGCCTGCATATTTGAAACCAAGCTGAATAAAGAAGAAAACTTTTGCATCACTTTACAGATTATATTTTCCTGTTCCTCAATAAGGGTTTAACCTATTTCCATTATAGTGATAGTAATTTACTGAAGTAAAAAGGAAGCATAAAATTACTTCCAAATATTAGCAATCACTCTATATTTCTAATTAAAAAACCAGTAGGTTAGAGATCAATTAAGCAGAAAAAACAGCATAAAAAAATAATCAGAAAACTAATAAAAAAGATAAGATTTTAAGGCACAGGAAAACTTTACAGAATAATTAGTGAAAGTGGTGTTTAAAGGGGCATTAAAATGTAGCAGATGACCAAGCTGATAAAAAGTGAAGTAGGCTTCTTTTCAATTTGAAAGAGAGGTTTTTCAAGCAGAATCCCACCTAAAAGCTACAAGAAATAATAGAATGACAAGGAAAAAGATGTGATTAAGGTTTATCAGTGCTTTATAAAATTCAAAGATTAATAGAAAAATTAAGACTTTCCAACATTAATAGGTATTAATAATATTCATAAAACAGCTTATTTAAATAGGTTGAAAACTACATTCCAATTACTAAATAACAAATAAAGCAAAGATTAATTAATTAAACTTTAGCATTTGAGACAGAATTTATGAGACATTGACATTACCAGATATTAATTTCTCTGCCTCAGGTGGTGAACTTGGTTTCTGCCCAACAACAAAAGCACCATCTTGCAGACTTATAGAAGGATTTGTTTCTGCAGTCTTGGCCTCTGTCTCCTTTTCAACCTTTTTCTGCAAATTTGGTGCAGGGCTACCATTGCTGGGGGTAATACCTTTTAACACCTCAAGGCGTATTTCTTCCTCATCCATCTTGAAATTGTACAGGGCCTTCAAGCTGTCCTTGAGTGCTTCTGAGGGATCAGGCCTTTTTGGGGTGGATGCTGTAGGCATAGCAGATATAGTTCTATCAGGAGCTATTGTGATCTCTCCACTAGGCATTTCTTCAGCAGCTTGGCTGAAATTCTGCAAGAGCTCTACATGAGTCTTCCACTGCATGGGTGACATAACTGGATCACCTGTATTAAGCACATAAGTTAACAGTTATGAAGATAAAAAAAGCAAAAAAATTAGATGCATATGAAACAAGAGGCCTCTGTTTCAAAAAGAAATCCTCAAATCAAGGACACAATATTATACCTTGTTACAGGCTTTGATATATTTTGATTATAATTTATAGTACATACTTTATTAATACTATGTCATTTTCAGAAAGTGAAAATATGATAAAAGGTATAACAAATATACTGTGCTTCATGTGTTTCCTTAGAGCATACTTTCAGGGGGTCTTATTTTTTGTATTTATTCTAGAACAAAAATATACTTTATAGAAGTACAAAAATCAACACAACTCCCGTAAAATCATAAAAAATAATCTCAACTTATTCAAGATTCTTCATTCATTTATTCATAAGTATTAATTTATTCCAAATCAACAGATATCAACTATTTGGGGTAGGGCTTATACAGGCAACATCCTGAAAAATCATGCCAGGACTACTTTCCAGGTTATATCTTATATTCAAGGATATATAGTGCATACTTTACTATGATGTTGATATAATATCAGTAGCCAAATACACAACATATGAGGAACTATAACTGGATAATAAAGTCTTAAAATCTTGTAAGAAAAATTAAAATTCCTACTGAGAAAAACAAAATAAAATCAGATTCAGAGGATGAATAAACTTTTCCTACTGAAAATTCATATAAGCAGGATTTTTCAAAGTAAAAATCTTTTCAATTAGAGCTACTAAAAGCAAATTTTATAGCCAAATGATATTAATAGGAAATATAAACATCAGTTTTAGTATTTAAATTATTGTTTAAAACTGTTTTAAGGCCGGATACAGTTATAGCTTTGAAAGGAATACAATAGAGCTTATTTCTATACTGAACTTATTACAGATATATTAACTAACTAATTTGAAGTTGTAGCTATAGGATACATTAATTCTGAAAAGCCAAAAGTGCTACCTTTATAGAAGGTAATTTTTGAAGAAATATTTTAATGTAAAATTTTCATAACACTTACCCATGAAAGAACTCACAGTCATGTGCTCATCAACATCTTCCCACGATGCATCATCATCCAATGCTGTACTTTGCTGGCGTACGGTTCTAGGGATTGGGATTGTGTCTGAATTGGTTAATCTACATGGTTGCCCAGAACATAAGACAGCTAGAAAAAAACATGATTTGATTGCTATAGGAAACATGTAGCAATACACCACTATCTACTGAAATTTCTGAATCATTACAATTTTTCTTAAGTAATAAAACCATAAGATGTGGAAAAAGAAGAAAGAGCTAACAATTTCTTACATGAATGAAGAAAATTTTGCTAGACCAAGAATCAAACCTGGAAATTCTATAGCCAGGATAATGCTCCAAGATCGAGCCACTAAGTTATTTCAATGTTCTATCTGGTTTATAAGAGCTACAATGTAATACAGCAAGAATGTTAGATTCGATAATTAGAACTCACATCTCACCAAAGTTTATCTTGTAAGTTTTATCACAAATTCATTATCTGTACTCCTTAACTTTGGTACATAATATAAACATATTTTATCTGATTATAAATACTGAATTTAATTTCTTTAAATTCAGAGATATAACTTATAAGAAATAACTTTAAAAGCAACATGTACAATTAGTTCTGATATTTCACCATAGTAAATTATTAACAAGTTTATAGAAGTGACTAATGGAAATAGTCAGAATAGTAATGGTTATTCAATTATCAAAAGACAAATATCTTTAAAAGCAACATATACTTTCAATGCCATATAGGTTTAGCAATTCATCAATGTATCAAAACTTAAAACCAAATAATATTATAATTACAAATGAATTAAACTCACTTTCTAAACGTACTATCTCCATCCCATCTTGAATGTTAGGATTTCCAAACAAAAAGCAAAGACCTAATCTAGCTAAATGTTCAATGTCTGTTTCCAATATCATGCCAAAGTTAGCACTTGCTTTCCAAGCTTTGAGTATGCCAAATGAATCAATCTGAAAAGAAGTTTACTTGATGATTGTCAAACATTCTGTAACAGAAATAATAAGTAAGTATCATGATATTTTCATTAAAATTCAGCAACTACAATTCACACACAGTGGAATAATGAGATGAAAATACTAAGAGACACCATAGGCAGCTATTAAGATTATATGAATATTTGAAGAAGACTGAAGCCTATTTGTAACAAATCACAGCAGCCTTAAGAATAACGTGCTTAATATAATGAAATAAATAATTTAGAAGTTATCACTCAGTATTCTGCCCTTGGAATTAATAAAATTGAGGACAATGGTAAATAAAAAGGATGAAATGGAAAAAATGAAATAAAATATGAATTTTCCATTTCAATTCCAATTGATTGTTGAACGTACTTCCTACTTTGTCAATCTAATGAAACTTCGACGAAGTTAGCCTTTTATTCAGATTATAATGTGAGACACCAAAAATAAATCAATGATATATAAAACGCTTCATACAGAAACATCTTGAATGGTAATGTACTTTTTTTGAATATAGTGTGGAGCCATTTATCCAGATAACTCTAGTTAGGAAGATACAAAAAAAAGAGAAACAAAGAAAGAGAGGGAAATTAACATAATTAAAAAATTGATTTCATACTTTCAGTAAATTTCCCATACAGAACTGAGGTAAGACCAAGACAGAGTATTTGCCCATGATACAACAAAGTATGGATGCCAAATGGAAATTTTACTTTTCAGTGTATCTCTCAGTGGTATAGTTATTATAAAAAAATTACAATCCCTTTTATCCCTGTTTTGCTTCCTCTAATATGTAAAGACTTACAGAGTTTCTGGGTTTTTCCAGGAAAGAGAATATGTTTATCTTGGCATAGAAATATTTAAGAGCAAATGGTAAGCCATTTTTACTCTTAATTCCAGAACACTCTCATTCAAATGGTTGGGTTTTTAAGTGGCCAAATAAATGGCTCAACACCTTACATACAGATCAAGAATTTCTTAACTGCCTAGTTGATGGAATTTCTATCAACAATATGTAGTCCAGAGCCCCACTCCCAGCAAAAATGTGTTGCAAGGAAAACAGCAAGGCAAGATAAAATGCAAATTCAGACAAAACAGAGGATTTAAGCATCCTGTGCATACAAAGATATTTTTGATAGATCTTAAAGTTATTGATTAATGCACTTACATCTTCCATAAAATATATCCTAGGCCATCAGTAAAACATGGTACACACAAGAGCAAGGTGTATATAGAACTATATGAGATACATTTAAATTAATTTCCTTTCTCAACAGGAAATTAAATTGATCAACAGAAATGGTTAAGCACAGATCTCAGAAAACTACTAGAATCAAACCAATTCCAAATCAATAAAAAGAAAAATCATTGAGGAACACAAATTTGCCAGCTACTATAATATTTTTATTATCTGAGAGTGTGCACAACTGTAGCTGTCATCCTCTTCTATAGCATAGTACTGCATGATCAGAGGGTTTATTATTGGTTCACATATGAGAAAATGTAATGAACTATAATCATGGAAATTATTTATTATACATTCACTTCTCCCCAGCTACATTTGACTGTAGATGAAAAAGATAATTTTGAGGGACGAAAATGAGCTACTATACACAGCTGATCATTATTTCTGTAAAAGGCTTACCTTCGTAAACTCTCCATCCTTGGTGTGCCCAATCGAAAATTCAGCTTCGATGAGCATCTCAACTTTACTCTCTGGGTCGAGCTCTGTTTTCACATCGACGTTACTGGTAATTGGAAACATGGATATTCCTCTGTCTTGAAAACTTATCCATTGACTGAGATCAATTTTTTGCTGAAAGAGCAATAAGTCAATTAAAATGAAAGTTATCCTGTCAAGTTTACCTCAACAACTTAAACTTCGTAAAATTCACCTGAGGGAAAAGAGAGTACACTCTTTTATTCCCGATATTCCATAATAAGTCACCCAACTTGGCATCGCTTTTATTTACACAATAACTGGACGACACACTAGGAACCTGGACACAGAATCCACCTAAAATCACATTATCGTAATAATTATCACGCAAAGAAAACGTTTACGCATATACCCGGCTTCATAATAAATATTACCTTCAGCGGTCACATCTGAAGAAATATCCACCTCTGGAACTTGATATAGAACAACCGATCCGTTCCTAACAAGAAATTCGTGTATTCGACTTTTTAAATGGTTAAGCCTCCAGGATTGTATCCAGGTAGCGGCCACGTAATACAATGTGAACAACATTATTCCGGTTTAAGTAATCAAGATTTCATTTCAACAAAAGCAGCACATAATATCAAAACACACGGTTGAAGTCTTGTATTATGGCGTAACTCGCACAGCCGAAAAAGATTCCACAGAAAATATCGATGTTAAATAATCACTGTGTGAGGAGCTTGGGGTCAAACTCTAAAATATTACAGCCTGACGGACGGGCTGCAAATATAACGAATAAAAAATATACAGTGAGTTTTTGTTAATGGACCGACTACTGTGTTGCTCTTCGTCTTCCGGATGATGGATGTAGCCGACGCAACATATTGAAGATACTCGATATATCGCTTAGCCGATATCCTTCAAGGGAGAAGCTCCCCTCAAAGAATGGGAAATTTTCCACCGTGATATCATCGGTAAGGACTACTTATCCTTTCCATTTCATCGCCGCTTTATGTCAATAAAGTCATATTGAAATTAACGTTTTCACAAATATGAAGAATTTTAATATATTTATTTCGAATTCAAGTCTTTTAAATTGTTGCACTGTAATTTACATGTATTCAGTGGATTCTTCCAATGATTTTTAGCGTAAATTTTCTTAATGAAGGATGTAGATTGGTCTTTACTGAATCACTAAAAATGAGATTATTTATTCTTGTATTC
Source organism: Ladona fulva (assembly GCA_000376725.2). Lineage (NCBI taxonomy): Eukaryota > Metazoa > Arthropoda > Insecta > Odonata > Libellulidae > Ladona > Ladona fulva. The sequence continues at coordinate 821,034 of KZ308693.1, read as the reverse complement.
ACCATTGTTTATCACGACAAAAGCAAATAACTTGGAGGTTTTATTTCTAGGAATAAGTCTGATGAATGCGGCTGATCTGTTGTAATTATTAACTATAAATGAAAAAGGCCGCATTGGCTTTAGGCGCACGGCTATGAATAAAAGAAAATGAAATAATCGTCAGGTCTAATATAAAAAATTGTTAATTAGTGGTCATAACGTAAGGGAACGTACTGATGTGCCCTTAGAAACTTCCAAGAGGAACTGTCGTAACTTGGTTAACTGAGTTAACTGATAATTAAATCTCCGCTATCGGCAATTGGAGGATTGGAGTCAACGTGATTGGAGTAAACAACGGAAAGGCGGTAAAACAGAGCATTTATGAAATTCTTTATTGATCATGATTAAAATTTTAGATTAATAAGCTATCATCCCCAAGAGAGAGATATTCACATTTTCTTCGCTTGTCTCTGTGCTTCCGAGAGATTACGTTCTCAGGCAATATGCATTCTCGCAATTCGATTGCGAAATATTTCAATTCGATTGCGAAATATTTCGTAACTCAAACAGCTGGAGTGATGCTATTGTAATTTTTAATGAAAATCAAATGCTTAAGCTTCGGTTTGGAAATCCACAAATACTAATAAAATTTAAGTTATCATGCTGATAAATAATTATATTATCCCATTTATTCCCTTTTTATGTCCAAATGAGAGATTTTGTACGTAGATTTAAGTTATTTTAAGTAACACTTTTTGTCATTTAGAGCAATATTTATTTGAATTTCGGGACAAATGCCCCTTCACTAGATAATCTGTAGATAATCACTCGTAATGCGCATCGTACTCACGAAATCATACCTTAAATGAGATATTTTATCATTTGAAGATTATATGTATGACATTTATCGCTCTTATAAGTCGATGTTGTTCGTAGTGAACTATAGTTCACTACGAACAACATCGACCGCTAATATTTATTTTGATTTCCTGAAAACATTTAGGATATATTAGAGACAGTTATATTTAGTTATGACCAAAGCTATCCAATTTGGCACTTATGTCTTTGAAGTAGCCCAACTTTCTATTATTATCGAACCTATTCGTGTTCTGCATTCGGTAATGGAAATTTTACAAATGAGGTATTATTTGTGACTAAAACCAAAACCTATTTCAGTTTTAAATGTTGATTGATTTAATTCAAGAAGTTCAACACCCCGCTGAGTTTATTTTATGTTAATATTGGCACTTCTCTGGCTAATTTGAAGAATATAGGCTCCACATAACCCACATAACGCGCTTATTCGAATTACCAACTTAATAGTGAGGTCATGAGTTATGAATTGTCCATTTCCCCTTTGTAGTCACATATATGTATATTATTTACGTGATTTATTTTATATCCAATTTAAATATAATTTTAATCCTTATTTATATCTTTTTCATTTCATTTTATGGCTTCTCACCAATTTTAGAGTTAGTGCGAAGCAGGTCCTTGAGTCAGGCTTCCTATTATTTGAAGAAGACTTGCTGAAATCGCATCGAAGTCACTTCAAGGGCGAAATATCTTGCATCAAAATCACACTTGTAACTAGATCTCAAGGCAAAGGAACCGTTTCTCAATTTAGTTAAGCATGTATTATGAAAGATTCCTGATCCGATAAATGCAGATGTCTTTTTAAAAAATTTTATCTTACTATGTATATATACGAGTCAGTGGCTATTTTATGAATCAACAAGAGGGTCCCTTTTGGGTCCTTCTTCTAGACGGAGGAGAAAAGATTGGCGAGAAATTTCTTAACAAAGAGAGCGTGCAATTTGTAGGTAAAAGAAAATTTGGACCCCCAAACTCCTTTCATCAAGGAATTTCAGGATATGCCCCGGTTTTGAGTTAAGTATGTTTTTGTTAAAAAATTAAATAAAAAATGAGTTAATTTTTATGGTAATGATCTCCATGATACAGGATTCCAATAATATACGATAGTGTCAAATTATGTATTTATAATTTTACCATATTCCAACATGATAAAAATTATGTGTTTCGGTTTCTTTGATAAATTTTTTGAGAGAAATCCGAAACAACTCGTCGCAGCGGAAAATGCAGCTAAGGTCTCTAGATATTACGAAATTTCTATTGTAAATCACAAGGAGGCATTCCATTCCCATTTTTCGTTAACAAGAAATCGTAAAATAAAACATAAGGAATTCTCTATGCATTCCTTATCTCCCTTACCCCCGCAGACGGTAGCATTTTTCATGAAATAAATTTCTGGAAAGGTGTGGAATGTAAATCAAAAATGACTGTTCAACAATGCTCCCTAGAACTTGGCAGAGTAATCAACTATTACGAAAGTAGTTACCCAACCTAAGCGTGTCGGCAAATTTGTGTGGGGGATGCAGAGAATCTGTGAATGACTATTAGAGTTAGTGCGTTAATACCTCGTTATTTTGTGTGATATGTGGGAAATTTCTACAATTTTGAGAAAAGTATTTCTCTTTTTAATGATTATTAATACTTTTTAAGTTGATAAGCGATGAGAAGCGCATGGTTCGCATGCTTGAATTTAGATGAAGAAATTTAAAGAGAAAAAGTCTGCTGCAGTTGGGAATCGAACCCGGGTTTCCCACTTTCCGGGCAGGTGCTCTGTCCTCTAAGCTACCATGACAGAACGATCCCTCATTCAATTTCATGGGCTATAATGGGACGTTGTTTGCTACAGAGGATCCATCAAAGATGGCTCTGAACTCCTGCGCAGTCCATTTGTTGTTTATGTTGTGTCAAGAATGCTGTTGGTAAGGTTGTATGAGAAAGATAGATGGTAGAAACAGTGACTTGATAATGACTGATGTTTACAGAATAATTAATACATTGTACACTAAAACCTCAATATTCATGATAGCTGCAATCCCTGAAATTTTGAAATTGTTCAATCTCGTCATNATAGAATATCACTTCGCACCAGATTAAATTTATTCTATGAAGAAAGTGAGAATTCATAGTCTAGACATTTTATAGTACGAATGTGTGGGCTACCAAGGCTTACTCGTTTCGAGGTCGGAACGAAAGAACACCAACTTGTCAATTCTCGGGAGAGAAAAGAGGGAGCTATTCTATCTAGCTGGATAGCAGAATGGGAGAGCACGGCACGGTGTTTCGCTTTCTCACGCAATCCTCGCCTTGTTTTCATCCAATCATCTCCAAGCTTCTGAATGTATTCACTGGTGATTAGTAACGTACGGCAAGTACTGCACGAAATCATATCGAACGGCGCTCATTTCACTTTCAAAATTATTCTTTATGGTTTATGAATCTCTTTATTTATACAATAAAGAGATTCACAAACCATAATCTTGTAATATTCTCATGTTATGAACTTTCACTAATAAGATCAGTAGTTACACTTTTTTGAAATTGCGAGAAACTTTTTTAAGCTATCATCACTATTTTTTGTAAACACATTTGATAACTTTTAAGTGTAATACTTTTAATTGGAATGATAAGTTAATTTAAAGGTACATCAGAAGTTAATTTGTGTTTCTGTTGTTGTAGTCACAAGAATTATCAACTGACTTTTTGGCTTGTGAAAAGACATATATAGCCTCTACTGTTTTCAGGAAGCAATATGATTTCATAAATTTAAAAAAATTTCTAATTTCTTCTCTCATGATAGGCCCAAGATCTATAATAACAGTTTGCCCAATGGCTGCACAGAAATGTGTGACCACAGCATGGATAATCACCATCTATGGATACTATGAATCCTTGATCTGCTTTTAAGTCTATGTAGAATTTTTCAATTATATCCTTGAATTTTTAATCCAAAGTATTTTCGGAATTGTCTTTGCTGCATTAGCATTTCTTAAACTTCAATCTTAAAATCCCTCAGAAAGTTGAGTCCTAGAATCTAGTCTGACAATGATTGTCAGACTGGGTGGTAAGTGTTCCAATCCTGGTCTGACAGTATCCTTGCCAGATTTCCAACTTCCACCAATGGTAAAAGCTGAGCAACAATTACCAGAGATAGTTAATATTATAAAATATATTACCTTGACTCATTAGTACTGTCATAATAACATTAAGAGCAAATGCCTATTTTCTCAAATTCATGTTATTTTTTGCACTGCAAGGAGCTCCATGGCTGAAAATTTTGCTGAATCCCACACTGGGAAGTTAAAGATTTTAGCACACAATTAAAAAAGGTGCCCTCCCCTGCCTTAGGATTTTCTAAGAGCTTCATCATTAAGAGCTCAGAAACAGAAAATTAAATGCAATGGACTCATATAAATTAAACTGGTCACTGAAAAACAAGGGCTGTGGAAAGACACAAATGTTTTACCAATCAATATAATTCTTTAAGAAATTATAACAATGCACTAAAGACAATAAAATTCCCTGAAGTTCATTTAAGATAGAGAAAAGTCACAGACAATTGTATGATCATCAATCTTCAAATCAAATAAAGAGAGAAATATAACGGAAAAATTGAACAGATTTGAATAAAACCACAGGATTTGTGGAAAATTACGATTTAACATTGTTTATTAATGCTATAAATACTAACAGGCATTTCTTCCAGTCTATCACAATACAAGATATTTGTACAATAATAATAAAGTCTATTAGTTATAACAAAATATTTCATCTTAGAGATTAAGATGGATGAAAAAAGTCATTTTTAGAATGCCCTGAGATAAGAAAAAGAAAAATTATGGATGTATAATACACAAGAAGGACAGACATAAAGAGCAGCTATTGGAAGAGTTCTCAAGGAATAAGGATTTGTTTGTAGTTGAAAGCATACCATTATATACCAGGATATAAATACCATCAGGCATGCCCCCAGGGGGCTGACTGACAGGCTTAAGCCCCTCTAAAGTTTATACTAGTATTTATTCAGAACAAAATTCTCAAGGTTCTTATCAATAAATATTTGGACACTTAAACCATTTCCTTACAGGCAATATTTTTCTATGTCAATAATCAATTTGTTTATATTACAACATAAATGAGAGATTATTGGTTATAGTACTTAAATTCACCCCCCCACCCCTAAGCAAAAATTCTGGATGGGCCCGATTGGGATACATAACATATACGAGTATTTGTAAAAATTTGCAAAAGAATATTTTGAAATTTTTCATAATTTATAAATGGATGAAATAACAAAGTTAAAATTAATGGAAGACTCTCAGAGGAATTGCAACATATTAACTGAAACAATAATAATTATAAGATTCTTAATAATTAGTAAATAATTTATGATAGAGAGCCAACAGGTAAACTGGACAATGAAAAGGCATGAAATGCCCTGTCATGGGTAGAAGTTATGATTATGCTTTGGATCCTTTATAATAAGGGCACAGAAGAAAGTTAAAACATTCTTGGTAGTTCAACAATTACAGAAAGATATGATTTTGATGCACCTCTGATTAAGCAGAGGTAGGATATATAAAAATATGTAACAGCATTGCATAAAAATAGATATCTTGCCTATGTGCCATTGCTGGTCTTATAACTGATGGCACTAAGAAAAAGTTGACTATGTAAGATCAAACTGAAGTAAGTAAGCTTCACATGTATATAAAAATCATGATACTTATTTGAGTTCATCTGAAAAGTATGAAATCAAATGCAAATGAGGTTATTGAATTGAAAAAATAATCACATTAAAAAACATTAGATAGATGTTTTACCTCACTACTCTTCTCAACTGTAAACAATAATCTGCATTTACGACATGTGCAAAGAAGGTAATGATCAAAATAGGATGACAGAAAATTAGTCAATAAAGAAGCGATCCTAAGAAATAACCTACGTAGTAGAGAAACTAAGACAGGATTTATCTCAGTGACAACTCTTAAAGAAGTAATTTTTCTACCTAGAATTTGAAGCTAGCATTTATTTTTGTCAAGCAGGCATGACTTGGCTAGGCATAGTATATTACTCTGTGCACCTGTAGCAACTAAGTGATCAAATGAAAATAACAAATCTTTAAACTAAAAAAGTCAATTATTAATATATAGAATAGAGATTTCTTAGAATATTTCATATGATGTTCAATAAAAATGCAAACAGCTTACTTAAATGTAGAATAAATATAAAAAACTTTAGTGCTTCTTTAAGAATATCAAAAAATGTGTATAAAAGACGCAACATTGATGACATTTTAGGGGTAAGGCATCATTAAAATTTTCACTTTTTCTTCATATAAGACGTGATCTTGCTGCCTTTGGTGGATTTCTTACTTGGTGATCCAGAGGAAGATGAGCCATCATTTAATCTCTTTTTGTTTCCTTTTTGAACTAAAAAGGCAAAAATCGGAAAGAAGAAATACAAATATGAAAAGAAACAGATAACTTTTATCACCCATTACTTTTTCTAATACAATAAACAATAATACAAATTCATATTAATAACTCATTTTGTAGAGTTCTTAGCCATAAAATTAATGTGAATTCAGAATATTTCAACTTAAGTAAAGCCAAATAAAACATAATGAATGACAAAGTTAAACTCCTAATACAGCACTGAAATGACTAACCTTGTTCAACATCATCCTCAGCTTTTATTTTGCTTTCTTTATTTTTCTTGTATGCTTCTGACATACGTTTAATATTTATTTTTGAAATTGTTTCATGAATAACTATCCTTTTCGGGTAATCATCGCCTATGATACATCCAGCTGCTTTTTGGACTGAGAGAGGAGCTTCCCAGGGTTCATAGATGTATTGAGGAGGAAACTTAGCCAACTGGGGAACATATTTCCTAAAAGAAAATTGTTTCAATATAATACTTGTAAATAAAATCTTTCATGATATTTGTATGGACACAAGCAAACACTAATAACCCCTTTTAAAGAAAGAAGTAGTGATTTGCATCAACAGCATTTCTATAAAAACATATTTTAACAAAAGTAAAGTATGATTTATTATCAACCTCTGTTTAGACTAGTTTTTCAAAAATTTTCAGGGGACTGACAGCAAACCATGTTTTCAGCAGGATATCTTTTAATTAGGACATGACTTTTTTTTCTTGCACATTGGAAAACAACATGGAAGGGCTTTACACCTTCAAACAAAAAGGCAACTTCCTCAGTTGCCATAGCTGAAAATTTGTTGTTTATTTGCAATAGCTGAAGATGGGGTATCTAGAGAATCCACAAACTATTGCTGCGTAAGATTGGCTGACTTCTTGTTAATGTTTTGAGGAATGGTCAGCTTTTTGTTGCTCTCTCTGAAAGGAAATATCAGGCTACTTCATTTAGGTAATTTTCCTTCAACAGAAAATTTTTTTACAGGTAGACAATCAGGGACAAATAAAAAATTGGACTCATGGAAAAGTGCTGAGTAAAATTTGCTTTAGTTAATTGAGTCTGGTTTATTTGTTATGTTTATAATTTGAGAAATGGTGAGATAGACAGTGTTAACAATTTTTGGCCTACCAAATGAGGGAGATAATAGGATAAAATAGGTTTCAGGGCATCTGAAGATGAAAAATTTCCACCTCATAAGCAACTATCTGAGCATCTTAACCCTTTCGCTCTCCTGGCGTTTACAGCTTTCCAGCCCACAAGACTCACACCTTATTTTTGAAACTTTGAAGGTTTTCTTCATAATTTTTTTAAGCCAAATTTTTGGTCTAGGATTTTGAACTTTTGCATGAAAATGAACAATACATTGTTGCTTAAATATAAAAAAAGTAGTATGTGGCAAATTATTATTTACTTTCATAGAAAATAAGTCATATAAATCTTTTTTTGTGAAGCACGATATTTCTTTTGAAAAATAATAAAATATATAACCCTTTTGCATTTATCAAATATTTGTACACATATAATGAAATGCTACTTATTAACCTCCATCATATCCAAATTTGACAAAAATATTGTTATTTACTTGTGGGATATAACACAACATGAAAAGGCACTTTTCACCACCTCGACATCTGTGTTGGACCATACACTCCCTTATTAAGTAAGCCTATTATTTCTAGCATACATTCATTATCACTTACAGATTTTAAATCACTTTCTGGCAAAAAGAGCAAGTCACTTTTATCTGACTTTCATTTGTCTAAATAATCCTCAATTTCTTCATCGCTATTCATGATTTTTCATATAAAGAAATTATAAGCTCCAGGTATCACAACTTTTAGCACCAATATAAAGTTTTCAAAGCAGTAAGAAAGAACTGATAAAAGAACTCATATACATCTCCAAAATACATAGGAGGAATAAGATCATGTCCTCTGGGTAACATCTGCAAAACCGACTGAAAGAAAGTGTCTCGAGAGCCAAGGGGAGTGAAGGAAAATGCTAGGCCAGAAATAATTGTGACACTGTAATAATTGATATCAACTGAATTATAAAGTGACAAAATGCCATCAAATGATACTATTGATATGCCAAGGGCTGCTAGCAGAGTGTAGCCATAGACCTTACCACATATCAAGACTGATATTTCTTGCAAAAAAACTCAAACATTCAGCAAGTATTTTGTTTATTATGATACATCAGCTTACATATGATAATATTTTGATAGAAATGCATGACAGTCAGTTCCTATGAAAGAAAGGAGGAAGACAGATTGGGCAATCTACGATAACAGTGAGGAAAAAAGATTTTAATGATGCTGCACGAAAGATTAGCTGCGTCAAATGGGGAAAGATACAAATGCTTTTGTTCCTGTAAATTATTAATTGTAAAGATGATCTCCATTTCCAAAGCATGAATGAGCAAACATATATCTTCAGTTTAACAGGAATTATTATTTAATTTGGGTCAAATTACAAATTTTAAATGAGTTTAAATATAAAGCCGATATATCAGCACCTTGAGAATTTTAAGGCAAATAGGGGAAGCTGATATGTCGCCAAGTTGAGCATCTAAGGGTTAAGCAGTAATTTTACCTTGTGTTTTGTGATAAAGATACCATGACAAAGAAAAAAAGCTTGGAACCCAGTAATATCAATCTTTCAGCACAACTTCATGTATTTCATTATCAGCACACCATGATAGAAAAACTGTGTAGAAATTTTGAAATTGCATTCGTAAGTGATGCATTCAAAACACACCTGTGCACAGAGAAGTTAATAAATTTACTTTAGTGGAATATGAGAGAATTTCAAGTAATCACTAGTGGTTAAAGAGCATCATTGAAAACCTAGCAATCAATGAAAACTTTTAAAGTATCAAAGCAAATAGAATGTCAGCATCAGAACAAAGTCAAGCCAATCCATCTCACACTTGGGCTGGCTGCATACAATGATGGCAACACAGTAGCCCATATCTCAGACCTTCTGGCTTTCATGTTTTCAATTCTAAGGCAGGTGAAACCATGAGGAAAGATACAGCTTTGTCTCTAGAAGTCTCTATTGATGCAGTAAGAAACTTTGTGAGATGCTAATAGCTGTTCTATAAGTCATAACATATCTATGTATATCAGGTGCTCCATGTGGCATCAGATTGCATAATACATATATGTTAAAGAAATGAGTCAAGCAGTGTAAAAAATATTTGTGTAGCCAAGAAAGAGTAAGTTGATAAGTTATGCAATGTGCATCTCTTTATTGTTTGTCAGTCTGGAGTTAATTTCTAGTGACAACTATGAGCAATAATGTGAATACTACGATGCTAGTGCATTGGATGGAGACTTATTACAAACAGTATTAGGACAATGGATGCTACATATGAAATTCATGCAAATATTATGTACAGATGAAAAATCTTTAACACGATTTCAATGTTTAAACCAAAGTTTTCTTATAAATAAAATAAGCTTATAGAGGCAAAAATAATAGAGTATGATTTACAAAGCAGTTTGGTTATACATGAGGGAATGGAAATACTATAGAAACACCAGTCATTATATGGAAAAATAAGTTTGTTTCCTTCTTTGATCATAATAAATGGTTGTGCATTTTCAAGGACTGAGGAAATTTTCTGATGTAAAGAAGTTTAAATGAAAAGCTTTAATAAGAGTATTACAAAAATTATCAATTTACAATGAACTCTAGATTACCCAGGCTAATGCTGGGGTGGGGATGCAAGGATTATCAAAAACCACAGATAATCCAAAGATTCTCTTATTTATTATCATTTTCAAAATTTACGTAAATAAATCATTCACTATTATTTGCATACACAGTCCATTGTTATTCATTGTTTAATGGACTTATTAGGAGTTTTCTTCATCAGAATTTTCTAAACAAAGACAATTGTAAACAATGAAAAAGGTAAAAAATATAATGGACCAATAATCTGTCCACAGATAATACTAAGTTTACTGTAATTTTCTAAATGTATGACATCTACACAATTATCATATTATTAAATTATTTTCATAATTACTTTGTCTAGTAGATGTGCATTATTTGATAGAAAATATGGTTGCTTTTTTCTTTAAATCAGATTAGAACTGAATTAACTTTCTGATTTTATGCATCTATAGAAATATTCATAATTTAATACCTTATGTAATCTCCCAACTTATCAGTTTTTTTGCCAAACGCAACAGGACTGTAAACTCGAAAAAACTGGTGAAAAAATGCTGAAGCTGACAGCCACATCCAATTTCCTGCGTTAAGTGCCCAGTCAGCATCTAATAGAAGTTCTTCAAAAACCTAAGAAAATAAAAAGGAGGACACTTAGATACATCATAATTAGAAAGAACATTCAATCCAATAACTGAAAACAATCCAGTAAGCTACGTATGACATAATTCTATTGAGTGAAAATTGAAGTGGATGTATTGGATATATACCCCAAAGAAGAAATATTAATACTAGATGACTAAGAGAGAGGAATTCTGCAACAACTAGACTATCAGCCTGCAATCATCTAAAATACCTTATTTCTTCTGAGAGCTATTAAACTTCACCAATGATTCACCTTCAACAAAGTCAAGAGATATGTGAATTATGATTATGTACAATTGAATGTGCTGTATGATGTAAGAAAAATAAATACCATTCAAAAAGTATATCTGCAATGTTATCTGAGGAACAATTTGAGCATCAATACTCATACTGGAAAGTGTAAATATTGCAGCCATTATGAATTTTGTAGTAACTTAAAAAACAAATAATAAATTATATAAAGCCAAGAAGTACTTTCCTAATTACTACTAGATATTTGAGAAAAAAGCTTGATGAAGAAAACTTTCTAAAATAATATCTATGACCTATATGTTTTGGTATGGAATATGTAAATGACAGCATAAACTTTCTAAAACAAAAATCCAAAGTGTAAATGATGGTTTTTATGACTTCATTACTAAAAAAATGAGGAAGAACAGGATAAGATGACTTTAACTTATACCAAAATGTTCTAATCAAGCTGTAGATAGTTGATGATAAGGAATCAAAAACACAACACAAAAATCATTAACAGGATTGATGTGAGAACTTTCTAGTAAATGGATGCTTGTATGTTGGTTCAAAAGTGTTTTATGAATTAACACAGACCCTCTATCAGCTTTTCTCAAAGTAGAATGCCAATAAGAATGAGAATTCAACTTGTACATTAATTGAAACAGACCTTTTGTCCTTCTTCCCAAGAAATCCATAGATCTCCACGTGTTAAGAAGCAGGCAACTGCATGTCTAGCAAGGTGATGAATCCATCCCTCAGAACGAAGCTGAGTCATTATTGCATCAATAAAGGGATAGCCCGTCTTCCCCTGTTGATTAAAAAGATCTTCAAATAATTAAAAATTTGACCACACAAAGAGTATGATAATAAAAGAAACATACAAACTGCCTCTGGATGCAATTCAAAATCCTTAGCTTTAAATTAAAATAATGAAGAAAAATATGTTATGTCACATGAATGAATGTATGAATATGAAAATGTTACAAGAAACTTAACTAAGGGAAAGTTTACAGCATTAATGTTGGTATTTTTGTTATGATGATTTAATATTCTACTCTGCATAACTTTTAAGTGAGGAACATATTACCTTACTCCATGCTTCCAAATATTCCTTGTTCACGTCCCAAGGAATCTGAAGACAGACTGGATTACCTTCCATTTTGTCAAAATTTGGAGTAGCAGAGCTAACAACATAATAGAATTCTCTCCAAATCAGTTGTCCTATCAATGAAACAGGAGGCTGAGACACCCGACTCTGTCCCTTGATAACCTATGGTAAAAAACCAGAAATAGTTTTCATTGATGAACTACTTGGTTTATGCATAAGGAATAAGAGTTTTAAAAGATGTTCAACTGAGGAAAAATCTTGAGTACTATAAAATCTGAATGTAAGGAAATCATTTTAGATACTATACTTCTATATACTACATTTTACATACTATTTTTTTCTGACATGAAGAATTTTTATAATGTTATATGTAATTCATCAATAATGATAAATTGGCTTCAGGGTTTCATAAACTCTCAACAATTGTGTCTCATAAACACCTGTACAAGTGAACATTATTTTTGCTGAATTTTTGCAAATTTTGATACACAAAACATCTGAACAGTTTTGAGTACATTTTTTAAATTGAATTGAATTACTTTTCTTACCTCCTGTATTTTATAATAAAATGTTCGAGGAGACAGGCAACCAAATTTGAGATAAGGACTGAGTACTGTTGTGCTTGGCTGCAAACTATTGGGAGAGGTATTAGGCTTTTCAAATTTGCAAATCCAGTCCTGAAAAGGAAAAATCCATTCTTTATTGGGCATGAATTCAAAAATAAACAATGACCAATTATTATCACAAAATAACTTACAATTAAAATGCAAAGAGAGAAGGGTTATACAAAAGACCATAAGACAAAATAACATTACATGAAGGTATATAATAAGTTCAAAGCTCCACATACATCTTTAATTCATTTAATGCCCATATATGTATTTGAATAATGCTTTTGATTATATATCACATTACCCTAGGAGTGATATGCCAGTAAATGCATGAGGCCATCCTGAAATCACTACTAATACATAAATATAAACAATTCTTAAAGAAGAACTTTCCATTCAAAATAATATTCAATAATTTGATTTTTACTGTTCCATCAAGGTTTAATAAAGCATGACTGAGTTTTGAGATATTCATGTCATCATCAGGTGGCTCAGAAACTAAAACAGTAGCATGAGGATGTACAGCTCATTCGCATTAGGAAAGCGCTCACTCAGTAGCCTACTGTGCAGATGGGATTAGTCCAAGTCAGAAAATAGGGGAAGCAGCACTTCCTGAGCAGGAGAAAGCATTAGGCACAGTGGGAATTACCCATTGAAAGGATCCCATCTCCTCCACTTTTTCCCTCCCCCTCTCTCGGGACGCCGAGTGCCTTCCTAACGTGAATGGGGTATGGCAAGGAATGTTGAGTAGTGGAGGCGCAAACTGATGGGAATGGAGTAATTAAATTGTGTGAATGAGTTGAAGGACCGTGTTTTAGCAGTAGTTGCATTTTATCTCAATCCTAGCAGCAATTTGTAGCAAAAACTCTCACTTCTCAGGGCTCCCTTTCTATTTCTGTGAAGAAAACTTGATATATATCTTGTTTTCAAGTCCCATAATTTACTAATTCCAGCCAAAAATAGGTATTATAGGAATTAATCGAAACTAAACAAACATCTTTTAGTTTATGCTTTGACTCTGAACAAAAGATTGATAAATATCTAGAGAAAAATATTTAAATTGTTAGATTCTAACATAGGAACATTGTTGATACTAAATTTCACTAATACATCAATTAGAAAATTATTTAATGATGATCTAGTATTTAGATCTATATATTTTCAGATGATCTATCACATGAAATATTAAGTAAAATATAAACCAAACATATGTGAACCATGTATGATTGTTTTTGAAAATTTATAACAATTGGTTTTATGATTAATCATGGAATTGTCCCTTATATACAAAATCAATATCTTCAAAATGTTACGGTTTTAATTATTATAGAAGTTTTCTTAATAAATTTATCACTGAGAAAAATGTAAAAAATTGGCTAAGTTTCCTTTATCTATAATGGAAGATCACCAATTCAATGCTTTACTGAATAAAAAAAAGGGATGTACCAAGACTTCTAGGCAAAGGGCCAGGGCATTCAACTCATGGATCAAAATCAAACACCTCACTGTGTTTGATAAAACCCTTTACATTAATAAAGGATACATTTCTTACATTATTACTCGTAGATGCTCAAAAATTTCCCTGCAAAATATTGAGTAATGTTAATTGGCACAGCAGAGTTAAGAGGTGAAAAGAAAATTTGACGCTGCTGAAATTTATAAATTAAAATTCCAACAAATACATCATGACACACATCCTAAAAGGAGAAACCAGCTGTGGAAGTTACAAAGTGCTTTGTCTTTAAAGATGCATATATTCTTTTCTATTCCTTCTCATGAATGAAAGATAATGGAATTCCATGCAAAGAGTATACTTACCTTTTTGGCAGTAAATTTGCTAAGTCTATTGAGTGCTTCCGTTTCTCCACCAGGAAAAAGTGATGGACCCAAGCTCTCCTCTGAGACACCTAAATCTGACAGACTTGGTACCCCATATTCAGGTCCACCAGGTAATTTGGAGCCTTTATCTTTCATTGCATCATAGCCAAGGCATCCTACTGGAATATTTTTGGGCATCATAACTGGTTTTGGTGGAGGCCCCATTCCATTCATTACAGATAAAAATTTCTGATAGGTCAGTGGTGGCTTCCCGAGATTAGCTTTTAGAACCCTGATGTAAACACAGAGCAAAATTAAAAAAAAAATAATCACAATAGTTTACCTATACATCCTATTCCCTACACATTTAAAGGTAAATATTTGGGATTGGAAAGAGAAGCTAATTATATATTTATATATAAAATGACAGTTATACTTACGCTTCAGGATTATAGAGAGTATGAGAAGTTTTCTGAATAACAGAAACGCCAGCTTTTTTGGCAAGAGTCTCAATACGTTCATCTCTCTCACGGGCGTATGGTTCAGTATCAGTTTCGAAGGTTATTGCTTTCACCTTCCAAGCTTTGAAAGCCTCTGGTAAAACATCTTCAGGCTTTCCTCTCAAAACATATAACCTGTATGGAGTAAATGTGATTGGTTATTTTGCTCAAGTCTTGGATTGAATAAGCCCTATTAAATTTCATGGAATTTTTAACAAGTCTAAGTTAATAAAAATGAAATGTGAACTCATATTAAGACTTCCATAAAATATAATGAAAACTTATTATACCTAGATCCTATCTTCCGCAAATTTTCATCCAAATTCTTAAGTGACTGCTGAAGAAAACGCCACCTGTTTGGTCCAACACGCATAGTTTTTACAATCCATGGATCAAGAACAAAAACTGGTAGTATTTCATAATACTCTCCATTTATCTGACAGTATACAAATGAAAAAAGAAGTTACTATTAAATCAAATCTGACGAAGGCATTCATATATGCCTCACAAATAATTTGGTAAATCTTTGATAGCGGTTCGAACCACTATTAAATATTTTCCGTAAATAAATTTGAAATTATAATTACGGTTCCAAAAAATGTAGCGGCTATCAATTTTAATTAACTGATTAGTTGGAGCACAAGTTAACCTTAAAAGATTTGAAACCCACTACAAAACGCACCTTTTCTGTGGCTGCTAGTAATGCTGGATTGTCGTGTACACGTAAACCTTTACGATACCAATGTATAACTGATCCCTTCGCCATAACGAGGAAATTTCTTCCGAACTATGACAGCAAATAGGTCATCAAACGATTGATCAAAATGCTTGTAACAACAATAGAGAGCTCAGCTTGTGGCCACCAACTGATATACTTTGAGATTATTTTCCTGAATTATTTACAAAAAACAATCAACAGTAAAGGGAAAGCAAAAGAAAACCCTATAACTCGTACGACGCCACGGTTCACGATTTCGAAAATGACACCATGCGAAGAGTGCAGCTCATTTATTTACCCTCTTTCTTTTGCAACAGGTGTGACCAACCCAACCGGAGCAATTTTTCAAAGTTCATGCGTCATTTTAAATTGTTAAGATGCGTCGCAAGATATTATTTCCCTTTATATCTCTTTAAGATATGGTATCTCTATGTGCAGGGGCGGCTCTACTATAAGGTGCATAGGTGCCCCGATGAACAGTCCTTCGAAGGCGGACCGTTGTCTATCTTTCCATTCTGGCAAGTTCTATCCCGGTTGGCCATACCTACCTACTGATCTCTACAGAGTAATGCAGAGATGAGAACTTAATTTTGAAAATGTAGTTGGGTACTCCTAAACAATCGCTTAAAAAAAAAACAAAAGCAGTTAAAAATTGGAATGAATTCGCTTTTATGAAAACTATATCAGTTAAATCATCCAATGAAATTCAGTCTTTTGAGTTGTACATGTACATGTGAGTCAAACCGAAGTCGGGGAGTCAAATTAATATGTTGATGAAATTGAACTGTGGGGACTTTATAGAAAGCCATATCACAGAAGAAAAAACTTCAGTGTAAACGTAACAGCACATGCTGTTATTTATGCATGCACGTCTCTACGTTCTCCTAGAATCGATAGAGAAAATGTCGCTAAAACAGAGAAAAGAAAGTCGCTTGATCTGGCGACAAAATCGATGAATTGGCATCTAGGCTGTAATCTTACAGATGAAAACGCAGTAAAGCGAAAGAAGCCGAACTGAGAAAGATACTAACATAAGATGCCGAAAATAAACAAGTTGATGAGACGAGTAAATGCGGTTAAAATTGTTCTTTTGTCCATTCCCGCTAGAAATTCATAAGAAAACCAAAAGAGGTAGAGTATGTTGCATCATTAATTCTGCATCATGTTTTTTCTCACGTGATTACAATGCAAAACATTAAACAATTTCTAAAATTGTACCTAAGTAAAAGAAAAGTTACTTTTCTGTCAGGTAGATCTGAAGTTTCTTCTTGTGCCTCCAGAATGGCTAAGAGTTCTTTTGAATACGTCCGTTCTTTTGAGACGGAAGAGAAATGCTTACCTAACACATGGATTGTAGTCAGAATTGACGGAAAGGGATTTCATAAGTTTGCGGACGCACATGGCTACGAAAAGCCAAATGACAAGAGAGCACTGGATCTCATGACCAAGGCCGCCGAAGTTGTTATGGATGAATTTCGGGACATCAAAATAGCGTACGGGCAAAGTGATGAATATAGCTTTGTGTTCAAGAAGGACACGAATCTGTATAATAGAAGATCGGTCAAATTAATGACGAACGTAAACAGCCTCTTCGCATCATCATTTGTGTATTATTGGTCTCAGTATTTTGCCGAAGTTAAATTGCGATATCCACCGTCCTTTGATGCTCGAATAATTCTTTACCCCACTAACAAGAACTTGAGGGATTATTTGAGTTGGAGACAGGCAGATGTACACGTGAATAACTTGTACAATACCACTTTTTGGTCTTTGGTTTTGAAGAAGGGCCTGACCAATACAGAGGTGAGTTAAACTTTACAATAAATGATTGAATGATAATATAACAGTAAGTCGTTGTGATATTTTTTCGGCAGGCAGAAGAAAGATTACAAAGGACGTTGGCTTCGGACAAAAATGAAATTCTCTTCTCAGAATTCGGCATAAATTACAATAATGAACCGGAAATTTTTCGGAAGGGGACAACATTAGTGAGAACAAAAGTCAAATCTTCGACTGATGAGATCTCTAAAAAAGGAATTGAAGAACTACATTGTGATATTATAAAAGAGAAATTTTGGAAAGAACACAAAGATATTTTAGAACCTTATTCATGAAAGACAGCAAGTGATTTTTGCTGTACAGTGATGACGTTTCAAGTTATGAATGTGTGTAGCAAGCTAGTTCTTAGACGTTTGTGAAGGTTTTCGATTGAGTTGAAAACATTAATTATTTCTGTGTTACACAGAGGTAATTCAAAGATACGATAAGTGCCACTTTTCGCATCTGATGTTGTTGTTAAAATTCATTCTCCATTTTTAACTTCAATCATGTGTAATTACTTGATATTCAATTACTATAAATATCCTTTTGTCAGTATGAAGTTTCATCAGCAGTGATTTTTGTTTCTTCTAGTTTTTATCGTGTTGGATCAGAAAGAATCTTACTTTTAGCTATTATAGAGGATGTTATTATGCAATGATTCACCACAATATAGCGAAACTTACTATTTGATGTTGGTATCTTTCAAGAGAGTAAGCTAAACTAGCCTGCATGAATCTCGAATTTATATGACATTAGCAGCATTCATGTTAACTATGCCTAAAAAGTTTAGAATTGCACAAACAAGCAGATGGTAATCCCAAAACTAATTGAGCAGCCCAGCTATGAGAAAGCTTTGGAATTATGATTGGCCCCAATGAAGGATTCAGGTTTGAAATCCATGTGAATTTTGACATTATACATGTAAAAATATGGTTTAGTTTTCTTAAATGCAATGTTAATGCTAGCACATACGCAATGCACAGCTCATTCCACAAAGTTGTTAACAAATAGGAAAATTATATCAATTGGGCATATTAAGTGAATGAGGACTTGTTATGCTCCTTCTATTAATTAAGCTGAATCATATTGCTTGATGTACTGCATAGATATTGTAAATGACTATTAAGTCTGAATTTAGATTAATATGGAGCTGAAACACCTTTGATTTACTTTATTCATTGAGATCTATACTGAAGATAATGGATATATCCTGTATTTAAGTAAATATCTTAAAACAAAGAGCAATGCAGCAGTAAAATACATGAAGGCTTAATTTTTAAAGAATTTAAAAAAGATACTCCTCTCGTTTATGCAATTTGGCTGCTGAAGTTATAAGGCAATCCTGGTTCCTATTCTAATTGTTTTGTCTTTTTCACTTCAAATCTGCTTCTGAAGGCAAATGTGTTTCTGAACATAATTTGGTTTTCTGTTTCAACTGTGATTTGATAAGTAGAGTTGCATTTAGTTTTATTAAATAAAGCCTGGTTATCCTAATCCAAAGATTGTCAGTAGAATTACTTTCAAGCTATCTCAATCAGATGAGCAAACAAGGAATTTTACTAGTCAAGTCAGAGTTACATTGAGATGTAAGAGATTCTAAGGCCACAAGATAAACTGAATTGGAAGCAATGATATTAGAAAATAATTTCAATGCCTTCTTACATAGGACAGAAATCTGTAGTAAAACAGATTTATGAGAGAGTATGCTAAAAAAAGTCAAAACTCTTATGCAAAAATTTTCCACATGCCAACCTAAATATCATGAGGACATATAATGTCATATCTTGATTTATTAGTGGTTATGTAAATCATGTAAAACTGACTTAATGAAGAAAATTATGATAGGTTTTTACAAATAAGTAAATTTTTTCCTTTACAAATGGAAATTAGACTTCACAAAGACTTGCTTTGCTTGCCAGAAACAAGTCATCAGAGTCTAACTTGTTGCCTACCGTGCTGCAGTGTCACATCTACGCATCAACTTCAGGGGGCACAAAAAGTTTGTTTATAATAACTGTTGTACATCTAGAAAGAAATTTTTTTGGTATTAAAAATAATTTTTGAACACTTATTCTTGAAAATCAGGAAATTGAGTAAATGTATAATTATCTTAGAGAGATTTTCAGTAGTCAACATATTTTTAGAGATAAAGAAGGCTGTGAATACCCATTTTTGATTTAACATAAATGGATTATACACCCCTTTTCCTACTTAAAAATGAAGCTGCTTGGTTATGCAAAGATTTGGGTAGAGTATGGGTAATTTTATTTGAAAATTTGAAGAGATAAACATAAAAGATGTATAGTAATTAAAAGCACTGTTTTACTTTCAGATTAAGTAGTGTTAAAATCAATCTAAACTGGTCACCAATAATCTGTTTCTGTAGAATTTGCACAGTTATTTACCATGCTTCCGGTTAAGTAGTATTGTTTTAAGTGCTTCAAAAGATGAGGTAATTTTGTGTAATAGGTTCTCATTGGGAGTTAAACCCAGGACTACTTTCACTAATGCAAATGCACTGCCCACTATGCTATCTGGTAGCTACTGTCAGATTAGCCTGAGTCCTTTTTCTACAAAAAAGTTAGAAAAATGTGGCTTATATTTTCCATGGACATAAAATATTTTTATTTTCATAATGCTAGGGAAAGGTACAATTTATACTATCAATCTGTTCAAAGCTTCATTTTTTAAACATTTTTTTATTTCTGAGGTTTACATTTTTCATAATATAATTTGTGCACTAACCTACTTTCAATTTATTTACATTTACCATCTCATTAGTTTTTGTTGAGGAAAAGTATTTTTTCCAGCATTACAAAACATTTTTAGGGTCATAACCTCGTTATTTCTAAATGATAATAGAATATATATGTTGTTCCCTGCTATATACAATCCTAACTTACTGATAGAGCCTAAAAGACTATATCGATGAAATGAAATTCTCAAAATATTTGCCAAATTCTATTCTTTACAGTAACTTGAATATATACACTAAAGTTTAAATATAACAAATTGGTTCATGAGAACAATTCTGTACATTACTATCAACAATAACATTCTAATTACATTAATTTAGGCTAATAAATACTTTCTGGGAGTAAGCAGAAACAGACAACAATTTGATGCTGAATTTTACATTGATGAAATTATAATTTAGTGATTCTGATTTACAAAAATCTTCATACATATTCTATACACATAAACCACAACCAATCACCTTTAGAATTGAATTGGAATGTTTCCCATGGCATTACCTACATACATTAAATTCAGAATACACTTGTACAGGAATTTTAAAAGATAGGTATATAGTTATCTATCTTAGCTCTATGCCTTTGAGCAACACATTCTGAAATCCACACGATATTCCTACATTCCTGCTCCTTGAGTTTCAGGTATGAATAAAAAACACCAAAGTGAAACTGCTGCAAAAATGCGTTAACATTCAATCGGACCTAGAAAAAAGTTAAGTCAAGAACATAAATTTTAACTTAAACTTAAAAAGGAAAATTCATATAGATCCTTCAATAAAGACTTACTTCATGCTCAAAAAACTTATCTTCCAAAGTCTTCTCACCAGGATTGTTACCAGCTCCATCAAACAAAGCCCTGTATTCCTGCATAGAAGTTAAGAAATTAATCATTTACCAACTTGAGTATAAACAGCGAATTCATAAAATCATGTCACAGCTACATTTCTTGTGTCACAGTACATGATATGAAATTCCTTTTTTCCTTGGAGAGATACTGACATATTGACTGACCAACAGAAATTGGGAAGCAAAATTTAGTTTTACTAGGTTCAAGCTAGAAGTTTATAGAAGTTCTAAGGTGAATTATGAAAATTCTCATTTTATTAACAATATCTCAAAATATAAAAACATATTACAAGGAACATATCTTACTTGATGATGTTATCATACTATGAAAAAATCTACATAAAGCACAGAGATCTCTGAATTTCTACTAAATATTTTAGAGAATATTATGTTTGGGAAGTATGAAAAGGATCAGAACCCATTAATACATAAACTTTAGGATCTTTGCGATTACTTCAGTTTGAAGACTCTACCCTCTAAAAGCCTGTTATTGGCAAGAAAGAACTAATGCAAATTATATAACATTCAATTTCAATTGTATTAATGCCAATTTGTGAAAAACTTCTGTGGCAACAAAAAAATCTATTGGATTGATACCTAAAGCAATTACAAAAGCATTGAAAGTCAGCTCCTCAATAGAAGACTGGTATGCATTTGCTTGAATGCTGACCAAATACATATTTATAAGGAACTCTTCAAAATCACCAGCTATATATTCCAGCTTGAATGTTTCTGTACCAAATAATGGACGACTTCAGTTAACAAGAGAAAACAAGTCAGCATAAATTCTGGCATTGATATACACACTGTCTGAGAAAGCTTAGAATGACTAAAATCAAATCTGAGTTTGTTTGTTGATTAATGTACTAATTCTCAAATCTTTCCTTTGAAATGTATTTAACACAATTCACACCACATTTTTCAAACAAAATCTTAGAAGCTATCTGTTGATTGCTCAATAGTAAAACTTTAGTAGCCTATTATTGTTATACCAATAATTTTATACATGTTAATTACTGTTATGAGAGCATCTTTCCTTATTCCTTTTGCTACAAATTTTGTTCAATTAAAACATTCACACCAACTAATAATTGTTACTAGCTAACATGCATTTAATTTCTTTCTGATGTCATGTCAGGTTGGAAAGATATCAATCATGAAATACTTGAAAACGAAACACTCTCAAGTGACTAGCTTTTACCTTCTCTCAGTCCTCTTGAAATCATCCAGCAATCGATTATAATTTCTCTCCATTTGCCTTTTCACAAATTTTCAAACTTAAATGTAATTTTTTAGTTTGCTAAATAACCGAATCCTGATCTTTTAACATAAATTTCAAGTGCAGATATTCAACTTTTCGTATGGAGAAAAAACACAAAATGAAAGTAGTGACTTAAATTGGTAGCTTTCACTGAGACCAAAATATATTATGTTAATCATAACTTACAGCATAATGTTCAGCTGCAGCTTTAACTTGGTCATAGTCATCTGCACGGGCAAGTGCTGCAAGGCCATCAGGATGAAGTTTACCACAACGAGGGTAAAGTTTAGCTCGTTCATCTTTAGTTAGTTCAGTTCCAAAGGAATTGATTGTAATGATGATTGCTCTTCTGTCAGCTTCAAACTATTCAAACAATGGAAAAAATTGTGGATTTCAGCTGGAAGGGGAATCCTACACAATTTCTAAAGGTGTCAAATAATATGTGGAATAGCTACATGAAAATTTTTTTTCGTGTATATGCTTTTAAATTCCACACTTAGAAAAGATTTATCGTTTAAAGAAAACTAATATAAGACAAATGTCAAGGAAGGGTGTTGATCTGGATTTTGATCAATTTCCAAGTTCTTAGCGTATATAATGAAGTTTGTCCAAGCAAAACATCCTTAGGTTAATTTATAAGAAATTATCATAAATAATATTAATAAAAAGTATGATTCAAATTGAGATACTTTAATTTCAGCATTATTTTGTGCTATGGAGAGCTTTGAAATCAGAAAATATTTTATGTAATTTTTAACTTTTGTAGATCGAATCTCAACAGTTTACTTTGACTTTATGAGTTGCGGTTAATGTGATAATTAGAGAAAGAAAAATTCTTACCGCAAGAATTTCACACATGGTGTCTGCTGTAGTTCCCCCAATTTCCTTGCAGAATGCGTGGAAAGCTTCCAAGTACGCTTTGTAGAGTGTGTTACGAATGATTTCTATGTTCATCTCATTCAAATCTTCTTTCACAAAGCAGTCCACAAAAAATGGTGCTAAAAGGAAGAATATTATACCGAATCAATGGTCATCGAATAATAGGTGGCCAGAAATCAGAGAGAAACTGGGGGTGGGGGATGTTTCATAAGCCCAAACCGAACCCTTACCTAAAGGTGTGTCTACTAAGACAGCGTTGTAGAGATCGGTGGGCGTGGTGGCAACATGAATAGCTTCCATCTGTTCAAAGCTTCCTAAGGGGTGACATTTAGGAATGAGCTCTGATATTGTGCGTGAATGAAGAGTTCCCGTAATTAGAAGAATGATGTTGTCGATCATATAACTGTACCTAAAATTGAAATGATGATTACATTGGAGTAAAGCTTCACAAAACAGAAACAAATTTGTAAAATAGTAAAATAACGCACGTAATATAATCCAAAAATGTTGATAGAGGCTCAACAGCTTGATTTCTCATGTGTTGAAACTCAATGACGAGCTTTTCTCTTAATTTATCGTCAATGACTGAAACCTGTAGTGGACTTGGCTCGTTCGCTAAGAAGTTTCCATAATCAGTGCCTTGAAGATGTAATTTTAGATCTGAAATTAAATAGATTATTAGAATGAATTCGGAAATTATTATCTTTTTTGCTGTTTCTGAACTTAGAATACCTTCCAGAGTTTCACACTGTACTAGATTATGATAATCCGTCTGCTTCAGTATTCCACATTTAAGTCCTCTGCAAAGTCCCTCTAAGTAACCCCCGTCAATATTGAACATGCATCCCTTCATTTTGAAAAATTTTCTATCAACTCAGCAGTTTAGGATAAAGCTTTAGCCAAACAAAAATATTCAGCAAAGTTATTCTTTACGAAGGGATAGCAGATCATATGACTCGAGGATGTGACGTATGGTCCAGTACTGTCGCATCAATAACATGCCACTTTGATTATAAAGCTTTTTATTCGAGTAAAATTAATATCTTAAATCACTTGGGAAATTTAACATCTCAACCAGAACATCCTTTTCAATATTTAAGTTGTTAAATCAGCAACTATTGTGATTCATTGAACTTAGTGTTGAAAAGGTAGACATTTAGCAAATGTAAACAATTGGGTGATTTTATTCTCTAAGAATGCCGGAACATAAGATACTATTAAACATGCATTGAAATATAAATATTTCTGTGTTGAAGTAATCCGTATTAAAACTTCCAACACAGTATGCTATTAACAATTTAATCTCTCTCTTGAATCGCTAGTTGCCCCTAGATGTCCTCTTTTTGAAATGTCCCATCTTTTATAAAAGAAGCCGGGAGGGAAATATCTGACCCCAGTCTTATCTGTTCTCGGTGTATTCAGGGTTCATCTCGGCAAAGCAAGCATGGCATCTAAACCTCCATATAAAGTCGGTATGTTCATTTTAAGTTAAGTGTTAATGGTAGTTAATCTACGGAGGAATATCCACATGGCATTCTATTATCAAATTATTTGAAAATTTTAGGAGTACTTTCAATAATTAATTTTCGGAATGTATATTTTATATCAGTTGTTTTTTTTTTGCTTCTAATGGTGCTGTTTCGTCATTTTCTCCGTTGCCTAATATATGCAACTGATAACCCTGTCACCTCTCGTTTGCGTATTTGCGTCATGGACGCGTGTTAATATTAGATGGACGTAAGAATTTTCTTTATTTAAAATCCATGAAATGGTTGTTTTTGAAACTGTTTGTACTTATATTCTGCATATATATTTTGCTTGAATTTTCCCATATTCATTCAATTCGTAGTTTTAATAAGAACGTTTTAAGTTATCATATTTGCTTGAAAGATTCCCTTTGAAATTAATTTTGTAGAATTAGTTTTTGTAATATCTTCGCCATGTATGATTACAGAATAATGTCATTCATAATAATCTGAACGATAAAAATCTATTACAGCCGATATTGGATTGAAAGATGCAGGACGTAAAGGAATCATTTTGGCTGAAAATGAGATGCCAGGACTTATGTCTTTACGTAAAAAATATGGACCTTCAAAACCGCTTAAGGGAGCCAAAATTGCTGGTTGTTTACATATGACAGTCCAGACTGCGGTTTTAATTGAAACGCTTGTTGAACTCGGTGCAGAAGTAAGTATGGATGTTTGTTAGTTGCGTTGAGATTAAAGTTAGCTCATTTTTTTAACAGCTAGTAACTTGTTTATTATAAATTAATACGTTTTACGTTTTAAACTATTTATCGTGAATTGTTCATCCCACTTGTATAGCCTATTAATTTCAATTACACTTACGAAGGCATTTATTATTTTGCTCACCATTTGACTCAGTAATAGAAGAATTTTGTGCACATTGTTACCGTACGAGTTTTATATTAATTTTCTGTGGTTGAAACAATTTGTAGTGATGCCTGTCCTTTTCTAAATAACCATTTTTTACTCTATTAAACGTTCCCAGGTACAGTGGTCAAGTTGCAACATTTTTAGTACCCAAGACCATGCTGCTGCTGCTATTGCAGCCTCTGGTATTCCAGTGTATGCTTGGAAAGGTGAAACAGATGAAGAGTATATCTGGTGTATAGAGCAAACTTTGGTCTTCTCTGATGGAAAGGTATTATATTTCATATTTTCACTCCTTCATTTGATGTAAACTTTTAGAATCACGTTAACTCCATCCATACTTGACACCACAGCGCAGTGGTTCACAAACATGAATTTGAGATAAGTGTGCTAAATAAGAAGTTCAGTATGTTGGACAGTACTTGTGAACACATTGCCTGTAGTTGATCAACATGTGTAAAAATTCGATTAAGGTTAAATGAATGTTCATAGTGAATTGTTGATTTATGTTTATCCTTGTTAAAATATGCCTGCTGAAAATTTATGAATTTGTGAAAATTATTAGTAAGATTGATAGAAAGTATTGAAATGTCTGTAATCATCTATTATATACTAAATTTAAATAATTACTCATGGTCATTTTGTTTTTTTGTAAATTGTAGTAAAATATTTTTTTCTTGGTCATTTTGTTTTTTGTAATTTGTAGTAAAATATTTTTTTCTTGGTAGATACAAACTGCACATCTGCACACATTAAAGATTTTACTAATATCTAATAAATGAAAACTACTACTTGTAAATTGCAGCCACTCAATATGATCCTAGATGACGGAGGTGATCTAACAAACTTGGTACATACTAAATATTCAGAGTTCCTTCCTGGCATTAAGGGTGTATCTGAAGAAACTACTACTGGGGTTCACAATCTTTACAAAATGATGAAAGCTGGAACGTTAAAAATTCCTGCTTTTAATGTGAATGATTCAGTCACAAAGGTTTGTAAAAATTACTTATTTTTATATCAAATTTTACTTAGTAAGTAAAGCAGATATATATTCATAATTTTTGTAGCTATCTGACCAAGAGTGAGAAAAATAGTAAATAATGGAAAGTATAATATAGTATTTTTCTTTTATGTGCCCAGGCTTAGAAACTTAGTATTATATGATTTTATTCCCTTGGCAGATACTCTATTTTATAAAATCCAGTAAATCTAATATAAGTAGGCCTAACTTGGCCATAGCGAGATCTAATGTTGAATTCCTATTAAATTCATTGGATGATTTCTTCTGAGTGTGTATTTGGAACCTTATGTTTTACTTAGTTTAAATATATTGGGATATAAATATAAATTGAATTTGTATATCACCTGTTGGATTTTCAACTGAAAAAAATTCTTAAACTTAAGATTTTTGTCTGTGACCAGAATGTCCTGCATAGGCACCCTTTTACTGTTAATACACTTCAATTGCTACACAATTACTGTATTCATATATTTATAAAGATGATGATTTACTTGATGTATCTTAAAATATTCCAAAATGTGTTGTGTTAGGTATTGATAAATATTATTCTTGCATTAATTTTCTTTAAGGAATCAAAGAATGTGAATGTGTATTCTGTAAGATGTAAAGGCCTCTGATTTGTCTTGAACTGGGTAAATTTCTTTAACATAATTATGTTTCAATTCTAAAATATAATAAAATAATTTATTGTTCAGTGAAAGTGGCGTAGAAATTGGATTTAGCATTTCAGTAAGTTTATATGTGATGCTATTCATAACATATGATTCAAATAAACTTCCTCTGAGAGAATGTTGTTTTTGATGGAATATCTGCATTATTTAATCATTAACTGCCTGTTTTTTGCACTTAGCAATGGTCCATAGAAAGTGATCTTAAACACTGAACCCTGATAAAAATTGCTTTACTGGGAGTCAGCTGGTCAAAATACCCTAGTTGGCAACCATAGTCATATGTGGCAAAATTTGAGAGCTTCAGTTAGAAAAGTCCATCTTATAATAGCTGGTTGTCAATTTATTTTTCAGAGCAAATTTGATAATTTGTATGGATGCCGGGAATCATTAGTTGATGGAATAAAGCGAGCAACTGATATCATGCTTGCTGGAAAAGTTGCTGTGGTGGCGGGGTATGGTGATGTTGGCAAAGGATGTGCTCAGGCTCTAAGAGCTTTTGGTGCCCGAGTGATAATAACTGAAATTGATCCTATCAATGCATTACAGGCAGCAATGGAAGGTTATCAGGTAATCAGTTATGGAAGGTTATCAGGTTTTTCTACCCCTCTCCCCTTGTTGTGATGTTGCAACTGGCTAACTTTTTCTGTGGAGGATTAAGCGTGTTTTTTTGTTTAAAGGTAACTACAATGGAGGAGGCATCAAGCATTGGGCAAATATATGTGACTACAACTGGCTGCAAAGACATCATTAGAGGGGAACATTTTGTTAAAATGCCAAATGATGCAATTGTCTGCAACATAGGCCACTTTGATTGTGAGGTTCAGGCTCGTTGGCTTGAAGAAAATGCAAAGGCTAAAGTCAATATCAAACCTCAGGTAAGAATTTAGTAATCGTTATTGATACAAAGTTAAAAGTAATATTTCCTCTTCGATTTCATTAATGATACAGTATGGAAGAAAAAGTTAGATAAATTTTAAGAGTTTTTGCAAAACTTTGATATTTTGACTTTTAAGTTTTGAAAGGGAAGGCCCATTATTGTTTACTGCTTGCTCATAATTTGCAACTTTACTTTTTTGGAAAATATTTTTTAATTGCTGGTGAAAGTATATGGTAATCAGTGATCTTTTCTTGTGATAGCCTATTTCCTTACTGATATTCATGCAAATCATAGATTTGCAACGTTGCAGGTTCTTTTATGCAACATATAGATTTTATTACCAATATATTTCAGTTCATTTGTCTTATTGTTTCTCAGAATTAATTTTGGGTAGTGAATCTTATATGTATTTAGCAATTCCATTTGATGTGGCCTCAATAGATTACAGTAGGGATAGTCACTTATATCAGCATATCTTAGTGTGTACAATGTACAATGATCTATTTATATAGGTTTTTAATTATGAGTAACTGGAGGAATACTGATTTACTTCTTTAAATACAGTTGTTCCTTCTCTTTTTCAGCCCATAGTTGGTATCCCTTTTCAATAAATCTGCATAATTATTGTACCATTGTTGGCTCTAGGCTTAGTTAATTATACCAATAATTTGATTCTCTCATGTATCCAAACTTGACACTATTAAAAATGTTTGCTTTGTACAGGTTGATAGGTATCTTCTTGCAAATGGAAGAAATATCATCTTGCTTGCTGAAGGTCGACTTGTTAATCTTGGTTGTGCCATGGGCCATCCATCATTTGTTATGTCCAATTCCTTCACAAATCAAGTTTTGGCTCAGATTGAGCTGTGGACAAAGCCAGGACAGTATCATGTGGGTGTTTACATGTTACCTAAAAAGGTACATATGTTCTTATATTTTGTCATTTTATTTTTCGATCTTTGCTGTATCAATGCAAAATTTCAGTATTTGACTATGAATTTGAATGGTTATTTCTTGTTCCTATTTTCCCTTCTGGAATTACATGTTTATCTTTCTTGAGTTTTCTTTTATAGGAATCTTACTCTTGTTTACATTCAATATTATGTTTTGACTTGCACATGATGTTAATTTTCATGTTAGATAAGAATTCCTTTAATTATTATAGGTATGTAGGCATAAGATCCAAACTGTCCTTAACATTGAAATAACTACCATCAAACTCTTCATATTGTATCAGTGTTACAAGTTCTTGTTTTGAGAGAAACTTGCTGAAATAATAGCATTTTATGTACTTTTTATATTTAATATTGCATCATAATGTTCTTGAGTGCTATGAAAGTGATTTTGTTAATATTTCTTAGAAAGTAATATATTTGATAATACTGTGACTTATAAGCTTTGAATTTCTGATTTGAGTCGATAATGTAGTAAAAGAACTGTTTTTAAAAATAGCTATCATTATTAAAATTTGTTTTTCAGCTGGATGAAGAAGTTGCTGCTCTTCATCTGGAACATTTGGGAGTGAAACTGACTCGTTTGACTTCTGATCAATCAGCATATCTGGGAGTGGATGCTGATGGTCCCTATAAGCCTGATCATTACCGCTATTAATTCTGCAATTTCATGCTGCAGTTTCCAGTGATTCATTACTTGCAGCTACTTAAACATTAAATGTGCCTATTTCATATAACTAAAAATTTTTACAACGTAATTATATCTTTTATAAGCCTTTAATGATACTATAATTCCTGATCAGTGGTTTCCTTTTGGAACATTTTTTTCCCATTTGATGGCGCCATGTTAAAGTTACCTGTGGTTTTATGTACTGCATTTAAAATTTTATTTGGATTCTTTTTTGTATTTAGATGCAGTTATAATATGATTTGTACTTAACAAGTTATTAACTTCTGTATTGTTTTAGTTACACTGAGTTTTACAATATCAGAGGAGTTTCAAGAAAAAACATGTTTTTCTTTATATTGACATCCTGAAAAATATTATCTAAAAAACCCAAAGAATGTGGAGAATGGAGGCTAAGTAAAACACATTTACAAGTATCAAAAAAGATTCATAAAATATTTTATTGCAGATTAATTACACAATACTGCAAAGTAGGGAAGAAATCAGAGGTAAAACTTTTTCACCTACAAAATATCACATTATCTTCATTGAAGACAGTTGCTAACTGTTGTCTATTGTAGTAACAATTGAGCGAGCATTCTGAAGTTCAGAGATCTGTTGCCTTAACTTCAGAATTATTTCATCCTTTTCTAAATTCTTTTCAATTAGCCTGGAAATAGTTTTTTCTTGATTTTCTCTGACCGTGTAGCATGTGGGACTCCCACATGCATATGTAATAAAATTGACTCCATCCACTAAAGATTCCTTCCATGTATCATTAGAAATTTCATGTAATTCTGTAGTTATTTGACTTTCAAAATGAGAAATACTTTCAGTTTTAGTTTCCTGAACAAGTATCACATCCTTAGAGAGGGATGAACTATTTTCTAAGTTTTCTCTTTTAAGACAATTAGGATGTTCCTTGAATCCTTTAATACAAATCTTAATAGATTTGAGAAGATCCTTTGTAGAAGGTCTATGGCTAGGATTTTGGGATAACAGATTCCTCACCAGATGCACCTGAAGAGAAAATTGTATAAAAGCAAAATTAAAGGGCATCTTAAATTGATCAGTTATCACATCCTTCTAATACTATTATGATTCAAGTCATATTCACAGTATTCATAATAGAAAATGTGTTTAATTTAATTAGCAGTAAAGCATTGTCAACTTGAATCTATATAACATTTTGAATTCTGGATTTTTGCTTAACATTATCATCAGCATATTCACATTAGACCACACCACCAGGAACTAGTGTAGAGGGGTCAAAAAAGGTCTGAAGTGTTCATGTGAAGATACTATTTTGTAAGTTTCTTCTTCAATGGCATGCTGAACAAGACAGGAAGGAATGCTAGCTTACATGTATTTTTTTTCTAGATACATAATGTAATGAAAGTGTTAATATCCGGGGAAAAATACCTCAAAGCAACACCAATCTTACCTAAATAATAGTAAACAATATTTCATTGGCCAAAAAAAAGTTTGTCATGGATTTCCTTTAAAATTCTATGCTGTCTGACTGAAGTCTTTAGCCTGAAACCTGGATGAATCCACTGAATTGGAATGAGGATGTAAATGAGTATTTTTACTGTTAAATGGAAGTGTTTTGCATCACTCGTACATAGGTGACCTTTACATTATCAAAGCCATGAACAGGAATGAGACATATAAGACTTGCTCTGCTAAAAAATGAAAAATACTGAAATTTTATAGATACAGTAGTATTATATTAAGCTTACATTCAGCAAAAGTATAACTTTTCTGATGGATGGTTTTTTCAGAAAATGTTCGTCTTTTAAATTTATCAAAATTTAACTTTGGAAAAAACACCTTAAGCAGACAAATGGCTCCCAAAAATCAATAATAATCACGGCCCCTCTTATTGTCCATAAAATTTAAGTGAACCCACAAACATTATTCAATATGAAATTTGTCAAAAAATCATTGATTTAGCAATTTCTGACACTATGGCCCATTGATGAATACCAGTATTTGCAGTATGTCCATCCTACCAATAGAATTGTTAAGACAGTAACACTGCAAATGTGAAAATGCATCAATTAGTGTATTTTTCTGCCTCATTACAAAGTAATAATCTTTCCAGTATCAATTACTTTACCGGAAACTATGTAAAATACACAGATTAACTCCATAAGTTATAATTCGTGAAAAAATCACAAGAGTAAAACTAGGTCACAAGGACAGCTACTCTTCTGAAACTTCCTAAAATCTATAGTATGTACTACCATTCCATAAAAAAAAAGTTTCTATAGATGAATCCACATTTAGTTGACAGTATGCATTCTTAAGAAGCTTCATTTCCAGGGTATTCTCTGGTAGTTTGAAGGCTCGATGTTGCCAAATGCAGCAAAACATTAAATTTTTGATTAAATAAATCATTCTAATGGGAAATTGTAAAATAAAATCTGCGATTTTCCCCTAATTTTCCAATGAGTCTTCTGGCTCATACTTACTCATAGGGTAATACAATGGAATTTTTTACCTACGAATCCACGGAGGTTTTAATTGAGCCAGTGGATATCTTTATCGGCGTAACAGAACGATTTGAGACACTGTGTGAAAATAACAGCGCGAAGTGACCTCTGAGCTCTTGGCAATACCTGAGAGTAGATCCACGTGGATTCATTGATAGGTTGTGGAGTCGGAGATGGGCGAGCCCTCGAGCGACTTTATAACGGTGCGGGACCATCGTAGTCGACAGACCAGTCGGAAAGATGTAAACAAGCGACGTTCGTTTTGTTGGCTGCCCGTTATCTCTCACGACAACAGCGGGTTCTAAAACACATTCCAAATCGAAGCTACGGAAATGGAATGTGAGGCCCTCAAGTAACGTTTTTTCCCAAGAGAATGTCTTCGGATTCATTCGGTAATAGCACATTTTCTCCTCTATGTGAGATTACCGCTTAATGAAATCGCTCTCAATATCGTATTAGAAACATGAATTCCAGATTTATCGTTCTCATTTCAATTCGGAAATAGGTAATGATGCAGAGCTTCGAAGGAGAATAACAGCTATTTTCCATTTCAGACTGTTTAGACTTCAATATGTTAGTTAATTAATTTATCAAGTTGTTCTGTTCAGCCGTATCAGAGTACGAAGATGACACTTNTTTGTGTAAATTTTCAATTAATGCTCACTACAACATTTGACAGCTTTATTTCTAGCTTAAAAGAATTTTAAATACACCATAAGATTTCAATGTCTTTCCTGTGAAAAGCAAATTGATATGTGAGATAAAAATGGTAATATAATGAAATATTAAAGAGTACGGAGAGGTAAAACTAATTTTTTAATTAAACTGGTTACCAATGCATATCACAACTATCAATGGATAATTTGCTAATAAAATAAAGAATTCTTACCATACTGGGATACTGAACTTCAAAATAGGTTGGGATGGTCCCACTTCTCAATGCAGATAAAGTTTTACTCCTCTCCATTCCAGTAAAGAAAGGGTGCAATAGCTCAAACAGGATGATACCCAGGCTGTACATATCACTCTGTAGGAAAAGAGAATGATGTAACAATAAAAACTTAGAGATACCTATTTCAGACAGAAATCTACTGCACTCTTGATGATTATCAAGATTAACCCCCTGCCTGCCACATGCCAAAAGGTAGCTTGCAAGGCATTTATGTAAATTTATTTTTAAAATCCTTTGCTGTGCATGCTTTCTATAAAATATTATTTGAATAAATATCTAGTAATGTCTTTGGTGTTTCCTTGCAATTTTAGAACATCTGCTAGGATAGAATGTAATCTAGCAGGCATTTTCTTAAGCTCTTCCATGATCATAATCTATAATTGAGATACAATTCATATACAATCTCACTTAGATATAATGTAACTCATTTTCCTCACTGCTAACTCATGATATTCAAATTTTCATCTTTCATCAGATAGAGAAAAATAATTGATGGATACTCAAATTTCATGAACTTTTTGAGTATCAGTACAATCTTGGGAAGTTCTTAAATTTGAGCAAATCAAATAGAAACTGACTGAGGAGTAACAAACAATAAGAATACTGCTTCTGAAAGAAAATTATTGAAGAGGTGATAGTAAATATGAAAGGTGCCAGATATACAACCAATAAGTAACTCTACCTTTTAAAAGTTAACTATATATAATAATATCTGACTTTGCAAACTAAAGGTTAATGTTTGGTCACTGTTTAAATGAGATAATTTATAAAGCTAGGTTTATCAGCTCAGTCAGATTTTCTTCAACTTGACTAAATTTTCACATTACATTTAGCTTCTAGAACACAGAATTGTATTAATTCCAAATATCAGCTAAAAAATAGAGCCAATGACATTCATCTTCATGCCAAATCAAATACACATTCATAGAAATAGATTAGATTGGGCACTCTACTGATACTGCCACAAATTACAACATGATATAGAAATTACATGGAAAATTTTATTTAAAATTAATGATTAATTTCTACAGTTTTGGCACCCAGGGGAAATCATGCCACAACAACGTACAATTTAAATCTTGCATTGGAATTCATTGATTGTAAACAGCAGCATACTTAGGTTTCTTGTGACATTAGCAAATAGATCTGTTTTTTTCTCTTAACCGAGTGTAGGAAATCAGAATAATAGTAATACATAATAAAATTTTATCATGAGATCAATATGTTTCTATGGAAAAAAATTAAGTTTATGAATTCAAAGGCACTAAATATGTTGAATCACTGTAGTTAGATACCCTTCTAATAATAGTATCCATGGCTTTCGCCCTGATGCCAAGGGATTTGCATGCCTCTGCATGTAAGCACTAACAGAGTCAGAAAACATACATAAATTGAGATGGAAAAATTCTGAAAATTTTCAGCAAATATATGAAAGAGTGAAAAAATAAATTATTACAGGGCTAAATTAAATTGTACATGATATCATATTATCCATTATTTATGGGTTAGATCAGTGGTTTCCAAATTGGGTGGTAAGTTGGTCTAAGGGGGGCAGAAAGAAGCAAGGGGGCAGCAGGGGTTGCTGGATGCCCGGATCTGACCAAATAGTGACCAGAGGCTAGGGTTCAGGTCATTGACAGTCTTTCCATTCCTTCTCTTAAAATGGATAAAATGAAACAATGTATTTAATGGTTTCGAGTGGTGGAGATAAAAATTAGGGAAGTCTCTGCAGGGTTTTCCTGAGTTTCCATGGTGGTTGTTGTAATGATGATGTTTCCCCAATATTTCAACAGGCTTCTTTAGGTCAAATTTTGACCTCAATAACCAACTTCAACCAGATAAAGCCTACTGAAATGTAAGGAAACATTGTCATAATAACAACTATCACATCTGGAAACCAAGGAACCTATAAAGACCAACTGTGGAAATCTACAAACCAACAATGTATGGGAAGGATAATAAAGAATGAGGTACTTAGAAAAGATTCATAAAGATTGAATCAATGAGTTTATCACAGAAGGGAATACATTTTCGGAGATGTCTCATTTGGCCTGTGGTCGTTGCAGCATCAATAATACGAGTTCATCTACAACCATTCATATTGAAATTTTCAAGCGTACATTTCAAGAAGAATCAGATCACCTGAAACTCAAATTTTGAGCTTTTAGGTTAAGCTTTTATCAGAAAGTTATTTTTCCAATTTGGTCTGTTCCAACAATATCATAAATGCTACATTTGGTAAGACAGTTTTTTGTGCAATCATATTTGGGGTTTTGAATTCATTAAACCAATATCTGATACATAGTCATCGAAGGTGTATGGTCCTCATAAACAGCATGCAACTTCACCTTGATTTCCTAACACGTCTTCCCATAAAAAAAAAAGAAATCCAATCACTGATTGATATTGCTCTTTCTCCATGGTGGCAAGCATACACGAACTTGACTACTTTCATCAGCTTTCAAAACTAAACTACTTGATTAATCTGTCTGAAATTTTGACAGTGATATATCTAAAGATGGCGTTAAATTATGGCATACACATTTTGTGTCAGTGGTACCATCGGTCGCTAAACAAGGGTACTTATCATACAGCCCTCGTAAAGTAAACTTCAAATAATTATAACTTCTTATGGCTGTTAAAGATACCTTGACTAAATCTTCCACATTAAAAGTAATGGATGATAGACATGAATCCCATTCCACTTTGATATTTTGGAATCTCTACAAAATATATCACCTTTGAATTAAATTCTGTCAACAGGAACATTACATGAGATTCTCTAATTTTGGGAAGAGCTGAAGGATCCCATGCAGTAGCTAGTGACTTAAATTCTGACTTCCTATACAAAATTCGAAAATTTAATTATATGCAATAAATGTAGTCAATAATGTAGTTCGAGTCAGCTGAATATCTTGGGATCAGTCTTACAAATAACTGAAACACACACATTCAGTTTTATAAAGTAAACTGAAGCTAGGAAAAGAGGTTAAAGCAATATTATTTCACCTTTGTCAGGCCTCATCTGGAATAAGGGTTGAGCATATGTCCATTGAAATCAGACTAGCAACAAAAAATTTCAACTGAGACGACGGTTTCCAACTTCCACCAGCATGGAAACCCATTATCCAAAGAATAAGGGAGTAACGCCATCATGGGCCATCAACCAATCAGGTGAAAGGAGCCACGGGGCTCCCCCCTATATAAGCGAGACCAAAAACTACGTTAGGCATTCAACCCTGAGGATGGCCGCAGTGCTAGCGGCCGAAACATTGGTATTCCACTGAGAAGCCACCCAGTTAGCAGCCTGAGAAGACTATCTTCAGCATACATTCCACCAAGAAAGCGCCAAGACTCGTTTGTAGCGAAAGTGCATTTCTGGACTGGATTTCTGAATGCAACTCCACAGTTACCTCAGCCAATCTGACAATGAGCATAATATAAGAGAAATAAACGCAAGGAAAAACCATTTTAGGGATTCATTCTTTCTGCAAACGTTAGGCAACAACAATGAACTAAAGAGGAAGATCAAATGCTATGTGTTAACAACCCCCTCCACCTGCCGACAGAGCTATTGATGTACGTAGATGAAAATGAATTCGATCTCCTTGGACTCATAAGAATGTTCCTAGAAATTAATAATCTACACACTTTCATGTCTTAACTTTATTCAGTTTAAATTTGGATCTCTTTAAAAAAAAAATCCCTTAAACAAGGCCCACCCTAGGGTGTGGAACCCCAGGTAGACACATTTTTCAGTTCCTGGTCATGAAGCCAATTTTTTTAGATTAATTTAATTTAATGACTTAAATGCATAATATAAGTTAATTTTATAATTCTAGAATAATGCACCTTTTAAATAGGGTTTCATACCATCTCTTTTGCTAAAAAATTTTGTAATTTAGTGTAAAATATGAAATTAAAATAGAAAAGATATTATGAAAACTGATGGAGAAATTTTAATACAATTTGTTTGGAAGGAGAGCAACCAAGTAATTCTGTTTATGAATTATTTGAAATATCAAACAATTTTGATTTTTAATCTTATTTTTTAAATTAAAAGTTTGTGCAATAAAAATTTAACCTATCAAAGTTTTAAAGTTAATTTGCTCTTAATTACATATGTGCAGTGAACTGCCACTATCAGAATTTTATATACATTTGGATTTTCTACTATACCACCAGAAATATAAGATATAGAATCAACATTAACTATAAGCATAATTATCACAGCTGTTCACTAAAAATTAAATTTTCTTTCCTTGACTTAAAAACACTGATTTTTGAGTCCATATTTTCAAATAATGCATCTTACATACACTATAATAGCAAATTAAATCACAGGTTTTGAAGCATTGCACTTCTAAGACAATGCTTTCTTAAGTACAAATCAGAATGTCAGATATGTAGCAATTTATTAATATATTTCTAACAAAATATTTACCATAGGAGCTTTGAGGTATAATAAGTGGATTCTGGTGTTTTTTGGTGGAACTTCTCCATTTTGTCAGAAATTAGATGATCCTGATGATTTGGAACCATGTATGCTAGACGCAAGAGGCAGTTTTGCCTCCTGTGTCTGTGTCCACAAATGTGAATCTTTACCTCCTGAATCATGGAAATCTTTTTGTTTTCTTGCTCTAATTTTCTAAATAAGTAAACATTTTTTAGCTAGCAATTCTTTCAGTATCAACCAAATTTGATGATTAAACCCTGTTACATGTGAATTAATGTAATTCTAAAACTTTTTTCGATGACTGCCAAAGTGTAAAACATAACTCATTCAATTTGATTAACTAAGAGTAATTAAAACAAAACCTTTACTGGATAAATTTGAGATTAATTGTTCTAGTCATTAATTTTGTAATCGTCTTCTTGATTTGTCCAGGTCATCCACCACTCTGATTTATCAATTGTGGTTGGTGGACTTTGGGTATGAGTTTATGGAACCAATGAGGTGGAGACTTGATAAAACTTTGGGATGCACTGGGTTAGATGAAAGAGGAGACTTTTAATCTCAATCTCACCAAAATCAAGAATTTTATTATTTTTAATTACGAGATCACAGACTGTATGTGTTAGGAATGTATATTTATGTTTAACCAGTGGTTTACCTGTAAAAGTACCCCACTACTAGTTAATAAATTTAAGAAACTTCTTTTACCTGAATGTTGCAATGACCCTCTAGTTGTTCAGGAGCAGCATACAACTTGGTCCCTATAACTTCCTTCACTTTTTCTTTTCCTTGAGCATGGCCACCCATTTTCATGTGGGATCTCATTTTGTCAACCACATCTGTTGGAATCACATACAATTTTTTGTCTTTTGGCTCACCATTTTCTACATCTGAGCTCATCTGGTGAGAAAGATGACATGCCAATCCAAAATCTCCAACACGAACTTGACTCCAGCGATTCCTTTCATGATGATTCAGCCCATTCTCTGCTCCTTCACCTTCATTATCACTAGAGCAGTACTCATAACCTTCCACGAAAATGTTGCTAGGCTGTTTTAAAAAATGATAAAATATCAGCAGAGCAAAACATAATAATATTTAAGGATACTGAGAAAAGTTTAAACTTGATTAAATCATGAGAATTACAAAAATTATTTATAACCTCATAATCCGAACGGTAGTTTTCATAAGATATTTGCTCAGAAATTGGATAAAATCACATAACCTAAGAAAAATCCATAAGAGAATCTCACCTTCAGGTCATGGTGAATTATGTGCATAGCATGAACATATTCAACACCATTCAAAATTTCTAAAAAAATATGCAATGCATTATGTATGCTTTCACTATCTAACTTCAGATGACTACTCTGCTGTGGTTCAGTGGGCATGTCTGATTCAGATTTAGAAGGAAATGTCTCCAAATTCTTAGACTGCAGCCTCTCATTCCTTGAATCCAACCATTCTCTCAAGCTTTCCTTGCATAACTGCATTTGTATATGCAAAACAGCATATTCATAAGCCCTTTGATGACTTAATAGCTTCCTTTCCTAAAGAAAGTTGCTATTTCAGTAGATGCTGAGTAATTGACTAAAAATTAGGACTTGTAACATCTGCTCATGCATAGTCCAAAAAGTCACAACTTTCATTTCTTGCACAATCAGAACTTTTGAGTGAAATAAGGAAATATAAAACTAAATGTTACAAGTACTACTAAATAATACATTACCGTATAAGCTTTACTAGAAGAATTGGAGTCTTGAACACTTTTCTTTGCATCTTTAACCGAATATTTTGATATCTTTCTGGAATAACTTTGGGATATACTAGTAACTTTTTCCTTAGTGTACACATTTTGAATTTTAGAAGGAGTGCAAGTGTCATTAATACTGGAAGATTTGAGAGGCAAGGGAGTACTTTCTCTCAACTTTGAAGTTTCTTCAACTCTATCAGTGAAGATAATATTGCTAGAATCTTCTTCTACCTCTCTTGATTCTTGTCTATAAGAAAATCAAAGATGATTACATGTTACACTAAACACTGATTAACTTGGCAATATTTAACTAATAGTAACCATCTACAAACAAAGTCATTAGATCATAAAGATGCCAAAGTTATATCCTCAGGATAGGAGGAAAAAGATACTGATTCATGTTAAGAGTCTTTGAAACAGTGACGTATTTACCCAAATGCAAATAAACTTACTCAGATACTGAAGAATCTGATTTACTTGTATACAATCTTGGACTGATTTTTGGGCTTGAGCTATCTGAACTGCTAGCTGCTTCAACCACAACATCACTAAAAGGTTCAAACCATGCTGCTTTGTAGGCCACAATGTTAGGATGATCTAAGCTGGCCAGTGTTCTTACTTCACTCAGAGAGCGTACAAAGTGTTTTTCATTCTGATACCTAGAAATGGAAAATTGCATAAAAAAGCCATTAACTAATTTTTGAAAAAGGATCTAAAATCTTCTAACAAAAAAAAATTTATAGTATTCAAATCTTAGTCTCTGAATGAGGGGAAATTTAAAAACATAAATTGCGATGTAAATGTTAAAAATGCATAAACAATTTCATCCAATGCTCCTGCTGATTTTTTTAATTACTTTAAAATAAAAATGATACATTTCTATTGGGGATGTTTATTTCATGCATATAGGAAGATATTCATAGAACTTATGCATATGCTCTAATTATTGTAATTGGTACAAAATTCTGACCCTTGATGCTATACTGATAATTATATTTCCCTTTTTCTATACCCAAATTGTCAAAAAGTACACTAATTATTATTCAATTACTATAAACTGAGAGCAAAACAGAATTCCATAGTCTTTAAAGACAGGTTTGATTGAAGCATGTTTATGTACATACAAGATTTTATTTGTAATTCTAAATCTCTTACCCCAGCATGCAGCAATATTAAGAAAAATTATTTTTACAGTTTAAGACATGGCGTAAAGACAAGAAATTTAAATGTGACAACTTACCTTAGATAAATTTTTTTAATGGCATATTCACGTTCGTCAACTTTATTTCTGACTCTAAACACATGTCCAAATCCACCACGGGCGATAAATTCTATCTCTTCAAATTCACTTTGGTAACGGGACCAGGAAAATTCACTTGTTATTGATGGAGATAGGGATAACGCACTAAGGAAGATATACAAACTTGAAATATAATATCTTGAAACAATTGCAATCTTATTTTAATTCATTATAAATTAGCATAGAAACATATTTATTTATATAAGTCTTACGTTGGAGACTGGTTCAGGAAAGTTTCAAGTTTAGTGTCAATGGTGGGGGAACAAGATATACTTAGTAACTTTTGCAAGGCTCTCTGATAATAAGTCCTCATGAACTGGTATTCTTCTATCTTGTAGGTTTTGTCTATTAGTTTCATTT
Organism: Ladona fulva; assembly: GCA_000376725.2. NCBI lineage: Eukaryota > Metazoa > Arthropoda > Insecta > Odonata > Libellulidae > Ladona > Ladona fulva. The sequence continues at coordinate 779,964 of KZ308693.1, read as the reverse complement.
TGCACAGTTTCTTGCATATTACTGTAAGATGAAAGAAGGAGAATTAACTTTTAATTAGAAAGAGAACAGGGATTTTATAGTTATCCTTATTCCTTACAGTTGTAAAGTATTTTCTGAGTTACGGGATCCCTTTCGGTAAGTTTACATAGTTGATCTATTAAAGATTCAACTAAGATACTCCAAGTAGCAGATGCCCCCTTAGCGACAACTAAAGCATTTTCTTTCTTCCATCTACGCGATTCACTTTTTCCTGAAAATTAAGTAAATCATTTAGTGAAAGATGACAATTTTTCTGAGGTAATTTGAATAAACGTTATTTACCTCTGTCAAAAGTAGTGATCGTCGTAAGTTTTGACCACGTCAAATTTTGAGAATGATGTTCAGATTCGTGTTTACGCATTTTGTGTTTGGAACTGAATAAGATAAGAGTCAAAGAAATTTTAAAGATAAATCTTTCAATCACAACAACATGACTGATAAGAAAATACTACAATACCATTACAATCAGCAAAATATTTAACAAGTTGAAACCATTGATCGTACTTTAACAGCCTAAAAACATTTCATTTCATAATCGTAGTTTAAAAATACAGGGTTAAGATGATAGGACGATGTTATCTATCGGAATCGTTTTCTTGAGCTTCATATTTCCAAGAAATCAAACTATCTACAGCTAAAATAAAAAACGAATTCTCGGCATGCTCATCCACTCTTAACGCCAAGGCATACAGATCAAGACCGGCTACTCCGTTCTTCAGCATAAGAATTTGTAACGCACTCTTACACCCCTAACACTCACGAAACATAACTCTCTACAGCCCTACAGCTGTTTCTTTCATCACTTGACTTTCTCTGATGTTCTGGATCCACTTCTACTGCTATGTAGTGTAGTGCCATCTAGGCAGCATCTACGTAATTACTACTTTGAATGCTGCTTGCATTCGAATCATTTTCGAATGTATCTTAATACTATTTCTTAAAGGAGAGAAGCCTTATAAATGTGTATTCACGCAGTGACCTAATTCTAACTTCATCAAAAATGTTTCTTTTTCGAAAAGGAAGATGAAGTATAGTATCCATCGTAGACCTTACATCATTGCCATGATGCAATCTCTTGATTTCCGATTTCCCGCCTTGTCCAAGATCGATTTTCAAGCTTGTCCTACGTGAGTGAGATTAGAGGTGAGGATTAATTTTTGGACATTATTTGTAGAAGGCTCATCTGGATTGTTCCTATTCACCCTTCAATTAATATAAACATCAAGAGCATCGATTTAGTTTTGGTGAGGAGAGGGTTGGCTTTTCAGTGTATAGGGGTGTAAATTTTTAAATCTGGGATGCACACGTTTTATATATCCGTATGATATTATTGTTGAACCATTGCCCGTGATTTTGAAGGATTTTCATTTTGAATTATCGTGACGTTTAAGTAGCAGCTACTTGTGTACTGTTTGGAGACGTAGAATAAATTAGAAAACATCTCTCATTACTGCTACTACTTTACTGCTTGATTGATCAATTGAGAATTGATGATATGAGCGCTTCAAGAATGACATCCATCATAGAATACTCTTACGTATCTGAGTTTCTGTATGTGTCGCTTATTACTCATCGAAAAATTTGCTGCCATATCTCTTCTTTTATCATTGTACAGGTTATTTTGTTGTTGAACGTAAGTTTTTTATTTTTTACAAAATCTAATTAATGACTTATTCTCAAATATTTTCATTTATCTTTCCATAAAAATGTCAATGAAAATCAAAAACTATGTTTTTTAACATAAATGAAAATATGCATGTTTTGGTTGATTAGTCATAATCGGTATAGTAATAACAGAGACCCCACAAATAACGATAGAAAAGGTGTACTTTTGCCACTCAAGAATCGAGTAACTTCGCGAATAATGGTAATACTTCATCAAAATCGTGTTAAGAATTTTCATTATCCTTTTGATGAGGATTACCATAAAACATCTAAGGTTGAAGCCATTAATGAAGCAACTCTGTTACACGTCAGCATTTGCACTCCCGCATAACATTTTGATGACATTTAATACAGCAAATCAGAGAGATTTTAAAACAGTTTATTTCTTCGTAATTTTCTGCATCTTCTCGTGTCAGAGGAAGCTTTTATCATATAATATTTCATTGAATTAACAGGTTAGATCTCCGAAATCGAAAATAAAGCTATATCGAAATAAGTAATGGAGTGGTAAAAGTTGAGCTCCAGAGCTATAAGGGAAAATATTTTCTCATTAAGTTTTGAGAAAAGAATTCTTTCATGTATTCATTACTTATCTAAATTTTCTCCCTGCTAATCATATGCTTCTTATAATTTCAATGATTTGAATTTCTCGCCGTAGCTTACGGAGTTAGCTTTGGAAACAACAGAGGGGGCGGCCGTCAATAGCCAATTTTCCATTTGAGATGCCTTGCGTGCTCGTTCGAATGTACCGAAGAATCGTGCCAGTGTCAGAAAAGAGGCGAATACTATCGGAAGGCCTGGTTGATTTCTTTCATTTTGACCAGCACCACAAGAAGATGCGACGAAGGCCAGCTGAGTGACTTCCAAGCTTCTAAAAAGGTAAATTAAACCTTACCTTTTCACTTTAGGGTGGATTTCGTCTAATTTTTTTTTACCTAACTTCCGTCTTCCTAATGAATCACGCACTATAAATTTCATTTTAAATTTATTTATATGTGCTGTTTTTAAATTGTAAAATAAAATCTGCGATTTTCCCCTAATTTTCCAATGAGTCTTCTGGCTCATACTTACTCATAGGGTAATACAATGGAATTTTTTACCTACGAATCCACGGAGGTTTTAATTGAGCCAGTGGATATCTTTATCGGCGTAACAGAACGATTTGAGACACTGTGTGAAAATAACAGCGCGAAGTGACCTCTGAGCTCTTGGCAATACCTGAGAGTAGATCCACGTGGATTCATTGATAGGTTGTGGAGTCGGAGATGGGCGAGCCCTCGAGCGACTTTATAACGGTGCGGGACCATCGTAGTCGACAGACCAGTCGGAAAGATGTAAACAAGCGACGTTCGTTTTGTTGGCTGCCCGTTATCTCTCACGACAACAGCGGGTTCTAAAACACATTCCAAATCGAAGCTACGGAAATGGAATGTGAGGCCCTCAAGTAACGTTTTTTCCCAAGAGAATGTCTTCGGATTCATTCGGTAATAGCACATTTTCTCCTCTATGTGAGATTACCGCTTAATGAAATCGCTCTCAATATCGTATTAGAAACATGAATTCCAGATTTATCGTTCTCATTTCAATTCGGAAATAGGTAATGATGCAGAGCTTCGAAGGAGAATAACAGCTATTTTCCATTTCAGACTGTTTAGACTTCAATATGTTAGTTAATTAATTTATCAAGTTGTTCTGTTCAGCCGTATCAGAGTACGAAGATGACACTCATCAAAATTGCTTTTTTGTATTTGGAAGTTAAGTTTAAGAGAATTGGTTGTTTTACCTTATATTTTGATACAGTTTTCATGCCCTGATTGCCTCCCTTATTCTTCCGTTGCTTATTCATGTCATTATTATTATTCCACCTATCGAAAGCATATATAATTTACTATAATTTCTCAGATAATTCCCCTATTGGTTTCGTTATTGAGCCTGTGTTATTCCTCCAAAATTCATTCTCTTCTATAATTTTGAAAAATTAATATGTATGAATATCATATATATAAAAAGCATATGTCTGCCCGTCCCCCTATTTATCTCAGAAACGGCTGGACTAAGAGATCTGAAACAAACTGCATTGTGTTTCTACGATGCTGGAGCCCCCAGGAAAACTATTTCCATCTCTGTAAAGGCCTGGGTTCGAACCCAGGAGCACAAAATATGTTTCCATAAGAGATGTACGTAAATTACGTTTCAATACTTACAGAGGTCGTTTCTTTTATAAAATTAAATTAGAAACAATGGTCCTACGAAATTGAGACAAGTGTCACGAGAAAGGAAAATAAGCATAGAATCTAATTTTAGTCGTGAATCATTCATATCAATTCGAAATTGCGAGAACTTTGATAAAATAGACGTAAATTTCGTGAAAATATTTGGAAATAAACAAACCATCCCTTTGACGACCAAGGTAATTGTTGTACATCGACTTGATGAGATATCCCATATAAATGCACGGGGATAATCAGTTAGTATACTTTTCCATAAGAAATATACGTAAAATAGGTTTTCGTTACCTGCAGAGGTTGTTTCTATTACAAAATTAAATTAGAAATAATGGTCCTACGAAATCAAGAGAAGTATCTAAAGAAAGGAAAATGATCATAGATTTTTATTTTAGTCGTGAAATATTGATATAGATCCGAAATTTCGAAGATTTTGATCAAACACACGGAAATTTCGTAAAATATTTGGGAAATAAACAACCGATCCCTTTGACGACTAAGGCCATTGTTGAATGTTGAATTCATGAATTATCCCATATAAGAGCACGGGGATAATCAGCTCTTATAACTTTTATAAGAAATTTAAACAAAAAAGACTTTAACGACTTGAAAACAGTAGAATAAATATTATAAATAATGTTAAGAAATATATTGAGTTATTATGATCTTACCGCAGGACTTTTTTGTGCTTAGGAGGACCAGATATATACGATAATAGATATATTTTGAAACTAAATTAAATCCCGTCGACGGGGGCGTTTACTAGTCATATATATAAAAAGCAAATGTCTCTCCGTCCCCCTATTTATCTCAAAAACGGCTTGACTTAGAGATCTGAAAAAAACTGAATTGTGTTTTTACGCGCCTGAAGCCCCCAGAAGAACTATTCTCAACTCTGTAAAGGCCCGGGTTCGAACCCAGGAGCCCATCATATATTTCCATAAGAGGTGAACGTAAAGTACCTTTTCATGACTTGCAGAGGTTGTTTCTTTTATAGAATTAAATTATAAATAATGGTCTTACGAAATCAAGAGAAGTGTCAAAAGAAAGGAAAATGATCATAGAATCATATTTTAGTCGTGAAATATTGATATATACCCGACATTTTGAGACTTTTGATAAAATACACAGAAAATTCGTAAACCTTTTCGGAAATAAACAACCCATCCCTTTGACGACTAAGGCCATTGTTGAATGTTGAATTCATTAATTATCCCATATAAGAGCACGGGGATAATCAGCTCTTATAATTTTATAAGAAATTTACGTAATTTAGGCTTTCATTACTTGAAAACGGTGGAATACATATTATAAATAATGGTAAGAAATATATTGAGTTATCATGATCTTACGACGGAATTTTTAGGAGGACCAGATATATACGATAATAGATATATTTTAAAACTAAATTGTTCCGTCATCCCAAGGAAGAATGGACTTGAAAAAAGTCTGACGGGACCGGGAATCGATCCCGGGTCTCCCAATTGCCGGTCGGGTGCTCTGTCCGTTGAGCTATCCCGGCAGATCATTTCTCCAAGCCATTCGAGATACTGTTCTGCCGGGGTAGCTCAACGGACAGAGCACCCGACCGGCAATTGGGAGACCCGGGTTCGATTTCCGGCCCCGTCAGACTTTTTTCAAGTCCATTCTTCCTTGGGATTTTTCCTGGGTGCGCACCATTTTACGCAAAGTCACTCTTACCCATTTTTCTTTGTTCCCTCATGCTTGACGGGGGCGTTTACTAGTCGTAGATATAATTTCCATTCGGCATAAGTTAAATACATCAAGAATATTTATATTTGGCCGTTACGTTATTTTTGCGAGGCTATTGAGCATTATAATTAGTAATAATTACAAATTCGCAGTTCGTTTCGTAGGTTAAGTTAACATTACCATGACAGCAATTTTTCAGATATAGCCATCGAAAATATATATTGTCCGTACCAGCTATATTTTCAAATTGAAATAAGCTAGACAACATGACAACATATTCTCTCTGCTTTGAGATATTACATGATATTTCATACGTCAAGTAAGAAAGCGAGCCAATAAACCAATTACGTAAAACATCTGAAACACAAAAGCTATGAATTCTTCATGTGCTTTTTTTTATACATTTCCGTAGTAATGCTACCGTGATTTACGGGTAGATCTGGTTTATAGTTCCCTCTAATTTATTCCATCTTTGGGCTACAAAAAATTAGTGGGGTCGCTTAGTTTACGGATCTGCACCACTATTGCCAGGGAGTAGTTTTATTTCTCAATATACTAGATATTCTTCATTTAAATGACGATATAAACCATCTAATATAAAATTAAATATATGGCAAAATTAATGCTTTTATTTAAAAAGTGAAAGGTCTTTCGAAACTTTTAATAGATAGTGGACGCTGGCTGTACTTGCTATCTATTCGACCGTCATCTGTTGCTCTTGTCGACCCTACCTCCTCCTACTTATCACTCTTTCATCTATCTAGCAAACCGTGTTTTTGATAGTGAATTCTATCCGATATGTTACCGGAGGGATGAAAGTTTTACCTAATTATACATTTTCTTTTACTTTTTTCAACTTATACATTTGTTTCCTTTTTACGATGGAAATGATGGTCGATCTTTTCCTTCAATATTCCTTCTTTGAAAGATTTTATAGAGGAATTTTTACATCGGAAAGTTTCTTTACTCGATGGATACTTAACACGAAACGTCGTATCCGAGTGTGCAAACTTCCGCTCTTCGTTTTACTGTTTAAACAGTGGTCGATAACCTTTGTTTTGCCTACCGCCCACCCGTTATGACACCTCTTTTACCTTGCCCGCCTTTAATTGCCTACCGCCTGCCGTTGCACTCTTTTCAACAGCATAATTTCTCCACCACATCAATAACTTAATTTACCGCTCATTGAAATAATTTTACTAAAATTATTTATAATTTTGTTTAAATAAAATTAATTTACATTATGTAGGTGTTAAAAACATTCTTCACATTTTCACGTTATATTATTCCTTCGTTCCTTTTTATAATCTTACCGCCCACCTGAAAACTTAAATCGCGGCCGGGCGATTAGGGAATAGGTTGACGACCACTGGTTAGAATTAATTAATTCGTGTTATTCCTGTTTTATGCGCGCAAAAAATCTATCTTCCTTTCTTTGACTGTGAGTAATACTTGGCCGAGGGGGTTATGCGTGATTGGAGTGTATAATTACTCTTCTAATATTTATTTATTACCAAAGTTACGTCAGCGTCCTTGTACTTCGAACACTGGGGTTTTCCAGTGGAAATACCTCGTTTACGCACTTGAGTATTTAAGTCCAATAGCTAAACCCTTCTTTGTATCTGCGCTTCGATTGAGATTGAATATTTATGATTTTGTGCCATAGATAAGGGTGAATGATTCTGTATTGATGAATACTCGTAGATGCTAATCGAAATTGTTTTTCTAGTTACCTCGAAGACAAAGAGAGGCGGTGAAATTCTTCTTCTGTCGTTGCTTTTACGAATCCGGATCCTGCATGTGTTTATTTATCCTTAATTGTATAAAATTGAAAACAAATCAGCCGGAATAGAAAAAAGTGAAAAATATCGATATGACTGGGACTCAACTACGATTTTATATGATACTACTTAAATGCTTATTTAAAAACTTAATTTATTCTGGCTTGATTTCAGCTTAATAAATAAAAACCATCAAAGAATATTAATTCCTTTCAATGTCCTATACTTTCCTAATCGAAAGCATGCATATTGAAAAATTTCCAGAAAAGATTCATCCCCTCAACAAGATGTGGCAATTTTAAATTCATAAAAACCTGCCTAATTCTGCTATTCATGTATCATGTATGTACTATTTATGCAAAAGTACGAATCAAATATTAAAAAAAATTTTCTTTCCCATTTCAGTTTTGGTTAACACCGAACCTGGTGATTTATCACTCATGGAATTCATATATTCCTTCAGATTAATTTTGTAGTGCATTTAGTATTTTATTTCTATTATTTTAGGGATAAAATTCTCATGATTAATTATTAATTTCCTTTTGTCTTTTGTTTTTATGGAGAGAAAGCGCAATGTAACTCTACACGTTTCGTTAAAAATTGCAGCGATGTGCTGCAAGCGCCGTATAAATGCTTTGTGATTCGAGTTGTAGAGTTTTGGAAGGAAAAAATTTAGAATTTATGATGAGATTGTTAAATAAATCGATAAAGGTGATTACTAGTCTAGGCTAATGGCCTAATCTAACTAGACTAGGTCATTGTCAAATGAGCTAATTTTTGAGCTAAAAGAGTTCATTTGACTAAATTAGTCAAATGAACTAATTTTTAAGCTACGTCTCAACACAGTTCCTGTTACTTGATCTTAATAAATGCGATACTTTTCATTTGTATTCTGGTGCAGAAGATAGAAAACGAATTTTTCATCCGTCACTATTGTCTCGTTATCTTTATGTTTTACCATTTACCAAATTTTTTCGAGGAAAGATAGCTGTTATATATGAATGTTTGAAAAATGTATTCACTTGGAAATCCTTTGTTCTTCATCTTCAGTTTTTGGCAGTAGAATTTTTTGGGAAATATGGTGTTATCGTTAACGAGATGACCTAAGTGGTTTAGAATCGAGTTTGCAGCATCAGTGATTCGTCCACGTTAGAGAACAATTTTCTAATGATGTTATTGATATCAATTATCATACGATTTTTTTTATTATCTGCCCATGTTGCAGTTATCCACAAGTAGTAGCATTCTTTTCTTTTTCGAAAACGAATCAATATAGTAAAAAGGAAAATATAAATATTCCGAAAGGGAACTTATTGCTTGGCCCATTTCAAGATGTCTCTGGCGATGAATATCACTTGAGAGATTCCTATTTCTTTCCTTTGAAATATTTAATTTATCAAGGTTACATTTTTTCGTTGTGGAAATGATGGGGTCAAGCTACGGGGAGCATAATACAAGCATCGCGATAAATTATACGAGTGCATCGATGCTTTCACATGATATGCTTTATATTCATGCTAAATATATTTATTTAATATCAGTTAATATTCACAAATATAACAGATTGAAACTCAAATACTATTGTTTATTTACTTTAAAACATAGGGGATCGATAGATCAAGAGAGAAACATATACTGAGAGTTTAGTTAACTCGTGGACAAAGGGATATTTCTCATAGTTAGAACACGTGTTTTCTACTATTCATTTGTAGTTGTCCTTCTTTTCGATAACCATTCCCAAGAACTATGAATGATTTACTATTGCGAGCTGCATATGTTAGAAAAGTACCGAATGTCCAGCAAATGGAAACTAGACGTAATAGAAAACTTTCCCCCACTTTTGACATTGCCTTGCACCTTTGAGGGTTATAGAAAGAAGTAATTTCTTCATATTTAAGTTTAAGAATTAAGGTAAAATTTAAGGTTTTATTCTTATATATATTGTTCGATTATAATATTTCTCAGAATGTGATACTCTTTAGAAGATTTAAGTGCTTACTACGATGTGCATGTGGTAGAATCGAAAAAAGCTGGCCAAGAATCCAGAAATAATTTTTTTAGTACGAGATTGTAGCCTCGCAGAAGAGATTTTATGTTTCTGCGTGTCATTTTTCGAAAAGTTCAAGTTCGTTGGGATGTAGGGGCCGTTGTCGGAAGATTAACGATGAAGTATTCTATGTATTATTATTCCTTATCTTTCGATTCACCATAGATTTTCGCTCAAAGACGAGTCTTGGCTCATTTTACAAAACGAAATGACGGTCACCTTTTCGTTAAATTTTTAAGTAAATTAAGGAAGCATATAAAGATTATAAAGCCTCTTATATCACGTCAGTTTCAGAGTTTTCTGAACATAGAATCTGAAGAAATTGGCCAGTATTATCTGCTCCCCTGGGAAAGTTTGTTATAATTCAGCAGCACGACTGAGTCCGGCTTAACTCACCGGATACTACGAATTCAGTCGCGCTGCCGTTTTGGCTAATATAAAATTTTTAACCATTATTTTATTATATTCCGGCTTTAAAGGTTAAAAGCTTATTCCACCAATACATATTAGCGGAGTCGAAGGATAAATAATTATCCGTTGCATCTCAGAGTTGTTTGTTTACTGAAAGGCAATTGTCACGCTTAGCTATCAAGTATCTCGGAATCCCTTTTGCATGGTTTTTCGCCCTCCGCCCAATAAAGGATCGTGCCCAGACGTGACCCATTCAGTCGTCCTTCAGCTCGCTCCTGCAGACGCGTGTTAGCCTGTGACCACGTTTTGAGCTCTCTTGTCGCGAGCGAATACATGCCGCCCATCGAAGGCTCTCTACTTCCCTTGCTGTTCTTCTTCCACGCTCTCTCCATCGCGGATTGCGAGCTTAGAAACGATTAAGGGGACTTGGCCAGGTGGTTGTGGAAAAGACACTCCTTTCTCTGAGAGCTCGTGATCAGAATGGAATTACCGAAACTGGAGTTAGCTTTGAAAGAAGAAATGGCTGAAGGCATCCATACGATCGGTGTTTGACTTTACAGATCTTGAAAGCTCAGTCAAACACACTATTAGGAATCAATAGTAATTTGCCCGAAAATCCCTGTGTGTCTTTTTGAGTTAATGTCATCAACGTGAAGAAAACCGAAGCCTACTCCTTTATGCGTGTATAATACATGGTGGGTGAGAGATAGATTAAAAACTTTAGCGCTAAGTAATTGAGGCCGTTTTCTATTCAATTCAGTCAATTAAGCATGCAAGGGAATCAAATAAAGCTTCAGATCTTCCACACTGCTACCTCCTACCTCAGGAGCAATTATCTCATTCTTATGTGTAATCGTTCATTCCGTCGTAAATGGTTAATTCTTGGTATCGGATACTTGGATGTTTATATAGCCAGGGATAGGCAGAACATTCTTCTATTTTTCTTCGGTTGGATGTATTGAATTTCTTTGTTATCTCTAAATGCGCTACGCTCTTTCTCTGATTCCGAGGATCGTTAGTGGTGAATGAGTGTATAGTAGTGAATTTGTATGAATTAAAATATGAGACTTTACATTTACCATTAATTAATTGTTGATTAAAGTAACAAGATTATTAAATTTATTAATTAAAATCTGCGAAACACTATTTTCAACTTACGTGAACAATTTAAAGGCAGTGATTTCGAATATTCGCATTTATGAATATCCTTAAATAAGTAAGTAATGCAAATAATTCATTTTGATAATTTATAATCAAGATTAGAAAGCTTTTAAAAGTTCAGTAGATGTAGCTGTTTAAGTATAAAATGGAGGTTTTTAATATTAAACCAAGAAACCCTATTGACATAAAAAATAAACGCAAATCGAAACTTGAAGAGGTTTCATATAGTTGTGTCTCACTGATTATTCGAAGTATTAATATCCTTTCTTTTGTTCGGAATATATTTTGAAAGTAAAACTGCTCCTGAAATATAAGGACTTTAAACTCAATATGGGAAGGCGTTACCTCGTGGAAGGCCATTACAATGAAATAAAGACCGTTTCGTACACTTCCACTGTGGAATTGCTGTGGAAGTGTACGAAACGGTCTTTATTTAATTATAAGGACTTTGTTTACCACAAAATTTGTTGTGTACTATGCATGAAAATGTTTAATTTTCATGCATAGTATTTGCTTCAAATTTTTCTGAGCGACAGGGCTCATTCTAATTCTCGTGACCCCACCGTGATGTTAATCGAAAATCCATCTCCTTGAGAAAATGATTTCGACATAGTCGTGCTATCCTAATTCATGGTATTCTCTGTTTTGGTATGACAAAATTGTGGCTTGATTGTTTATTGATACTTCTTCTGTGATTTGGAATGGAATTTTCTCTTCACGATTGCTCCTGAAACTATCGCATTAAATTTGGTAAGTCAAGGAAGGAGAATTCCATATTTACCTGTGCAGCTTGAACTTACGGAGGTTGGATAAAGGAAAGGAAGGTAACTTAGTAGGTTATAAAACCTACGAAAATCCCAAAGGATTGTTATTCCTTTGGGATTTTCGTAGGTTTTATAACCTACTAAGTTACCTTCCTTTCCTTTATCCTTGTGATTTCCTGGGGGGAAATAACCTCATAACACCGCTTTGTGAGCCGGTTGCCTCGGTGAGGACCTCGGACGGCAGGTTGTGCCACTACGTGGAGACTGCCAGTCTTGCTCACAAAAGCATTCCCTTAACAGTGTGAGAGAGACGCGGCACGGTAGTTCAGTGGTTAGAATACCTGCCCGGAAAGTGGGAGACCTGGCTTCGAGTCCCAGTCGTGTCGCTATTTTTCACACTTGTTATTCCTTACGGAGGTTGACTTTGACCATAAAGAAATTAATTTTCTGATGTCCTTTCATAATGGGGATTGAACGAACCTTGTTTGATAAAAGTTATCGATATTTCAGTCTTGTCAGGTATACTTTTGGAAAAATTATTATTAATATAAATGCTATATTAGGCATCAAATTTAGATACATTAATCGTAGGAATATCTAAATTCCAGAAGCTAATGCACCACTGAATTATTCAAACTCAAAATATTTTCAGGAGAAGACTTTTTAATATGGTTGGAATTAAAAAATTAAACTGTAAACAGTAAATTGAATTCATGGTTGATTATAGATATTATTAGTTGCAGATATTATCTATTTATTTTATCAATCTATTTATTTTGTTTTAACAAACGAGGAATGCACAAAAGCAACGATTATAAATCGCTTGCCCATGGAGTGCTGATATTTACGTAATTTTTTTTAAACCTAATTCAGAAAACAATTTATTGCTAGCTTGTGCCTCAAATCAACCATTTGATGCAACAAGAAAAAGCAAACTCTCTGGCCAGGTAGCTGGGGTAGGTGGTTTGAGAATACAATGTGGAGACTTGGATTCAATCCCCATTCCCGCCGTCATTTTTTAATGGTCGTTTCTCCGTGAGAAGTGGTGGATAGACATTTCAATCGAGCGAATTCAAGTGTTAAGTATTTAAGGATATATTAAGTATACATTAACTTGAAAAAAGAAGGTTTTATGGAAAGTAAAGTATGAATTAGTGTTTGGAAGGCCCTAAATTTCGAGAAACTCTTAATTAGAGAACGCCTATTCATATTGGCCAATTGACGCCACCTCAAATTTATATTACTTCCTAATTTTTACCATTGATCTACCCAAGGTAACATTTCATTCATTGAGCCGATAATTGTTTGGAATGCTCCATATATATCCGGAAAATGGACCCGAATGGTTGACAGTCTACTTTAGGCAATTTTCGTCGACTAGAGTAATTCCGCATGACTACTACTTCAGTGTTATTTGGCAACGATGAGTGCGCATGGGCAATCAAGCGCGGCGCACCTATTCGGAAATCATCTCTCTTAATCGCTTTCCCTTCGGCGTAATTTCTACAGTTGGATTATTGTCCATTTTAGAGATTGCTATAACAGGAATAGACCCGTTTTATAAGTGGTAAAGATCGGAATAGATTTTAGTGCTTTAAGAGATTTGATTGCGTTACTGTTAGACCACTAATCGTAAATGATGCATGTTTCGGCCCTTGGTGGGACACGACTTAGTCCTTTCTTACTTACCTGGCTCCTACTCTTTGTGAAGATTCTCGCTAGAAAGAAGAAGTTTAAGTTATAACGTAAGTTAACGTTCCTTGATTCACCTCTATGAAGTAGTCATTTACTTGCGAGCTCTTTCAAATTTTAGTAACCTCATCGGATCGGAGTATACCTGAAAAAGTGTAATATTGCGTATTTCTCGTGCAAAAATGGCTTTATTTCGCTTTCTGTTCATTAAGATGACTAGAGAATCGTGTAAATCACAGATGGGTAGCTAAGATAGTCTCTAGATTCTTATTTTATTAACGGTGGATATCGTTTTCACGCGACGAACAAATATTTACTATGACTCTTACTTATAACACACCAGATTGAAAACTTATTCATATATAATGTGCGGAAAAAGTTGATAAAATTCGTACTCAAAAAAGTATATTTGTTGCCGTAAGCATTATGACCCGCAAATTTTACCTTTATTATTTCTAAATTTAATTACGATTGGAATGCTGTTAATCTTACTGATTGCAAGAATTCGTAATTTTCGAAAAGCTATACTTCATTTTCATGTTGTATTATAATTTGAAAGCTTGGTCTTATTAATCTAATAAAGTACTGTAGTTATCATCGCTGTTGATATAGAATACCGCATTTTTTGGTAGATGTAACACTTTCAATACCAGTTTAATTTTTTACAGCTTTTAGTTTAGACAGTTCATTTACCAGACAATTCTGCTTCTGATTGGTTTCTTTAAAAAATTCAAGGGTGTAATGTACCACTTCTCACGCATGAAAGTAAATATTTTTTATGTTGACCTCATGCATTGATCTATTTTCCTTTAATTTTTTATGAAATATTTCTGTATATTAACAAAATTACAAAGTTAGATGAACCAGTGGCAATCTAGTTCCTTTCCTCGTCAATAAACGGTCAACCTTTTCTACCTCTTAAGAATACCGACGCTATTATTTTCATTCTAAAAGTGAAATTACATCTCGACTTAGCCTTCCCACATAATAATAATGGGAAGCCTATGAGATATGTTTGATTGTCATTACAGAGGCAGACAATTGTGATTATCGGTTTTTGTTGAAGAAAACTAAAATTACGAAAAATATTTTAATATATTTAATTTCAAAACTTGTACAAATACACAACATTTTTAGCTTCGCTACATCGCTTGATATATTATTGCTTGATACCATTAATTTTAACATTATGAATCATCCAAAATTAAAGAAATTAACCAAACGTGGTTTTGTTGCTGAGAATTCATCATGAAAATTTACCAATTTTTGTATACTTATTACAAAATCAAGTAATAATAATACTAACTACTTGTGGAATATTTTATTCAATCTTAGAATGTAAAGATAGAACTGAGGACGTTTATTTATTGAGGTTTATTATTTATGCGACTTGATTTAGCGGTTTTAATTATTTGATCGCACATCTTGGCTTGTTTATTTAGAAATAAAAACGCACTTTCTTCACCCCTTCATCCTTTTAATTTACACCTAATGAAAAACGGGAGGCTAAATCTGAAAAAAGAAGAAATTTTCAACAGACATAGGGCGAATAAAAGAGAGTTTAGGTACATACTTAGGAATATTGTTCTTTCCAAAGGAATAACGATTGTGAAAAACAGCGACATCTACCGACAGCGACATGACTGACTGGGTCCCAATACACGACTTAATCTTGTAAAGAAATTCTTCTTTCCTTAAATCCTTATTGTTCTTTCCTTTGTTGGCCCGAGAAAACATGAAAATACGTTAAAAAATCACAAACTACGAGAATGATAGTTTCCCTCTATTTTCATTTCAACAGTAAATATATTTTAAAATCCAGCTGATCTTTTTCGTTCATGGGCAATCCTCGATTAAGAGGCTCTGCTATTGCGTGAAACGTTCTTGGAATTCAGACGGAGAAACAATGCGACGTCAGCCGATGGCCCACTGGCCGAGTGGGGTCGCATGCTTCTGGCTCTTAGGAAGGGAGCCCACTTGCGAAGAGAGGAAGTACGCGAAACTGGGTTGAGACTTCGGCGTGGCTGGGATCGCGAGCTGAATAGGTGTGACTTCGAAAGGCGTGGTGAGGCAAAGAGGAAACGGAATCTGGATCTCTCGCGCACTTTTAATGACTTAAATGCTCAGCTCTATTACATTTTACACTCTTTGCCAGTTTGGATCTCTGCGCTTACGGATAAGAAGAATTTGAACAGCAACACCGATGTCAGATTTTAAATCATTCCTCTTGTTCTTTACTATAATCAGGAAATTATCGTTTTCTACCAGTTAAGCTCGAAAAATTATATGTAGAGTCGGTAAGAAAATGAATTTCTCTTATAAAAGAAATGCGATTCTGAAATGTTATCGGGGCAGTCTTGCTTTTTCTGAGGTCACGCAAAGTGAGTCTTGGGGAAGTTTTATGCTAATGGATGCTTCATTTGCTAATCCAAGTATGCTTTTCATAAAAAAATCCTTCGTAGGATCAGTAGGGAAGTCACGAAACTAAAACTTCTTGTCGCAACTTTTGCGCAAAATGCATTTTAAATGCGGCGGACGGGAAAATACGTCTTGTTAACAATTTCAAACCTGAGATAACCCTCTCAACGACAAGAATAGAAAAATCCTAGAGTAGCGTCGCGTCGGAAATTGAACAAAAAAAGTAAATCCTACTAAGTAATGATAGAGCGCTGCGTTCTGGGAATACCGATGGCTTTGGAAACAAATGACGAATGACACACTCTAACGCCTTGAATGCGGCGACTGCTCGGCAACTTAATTTCTGCTAACAGATAGAGCGTATCGTCTCCTCATGCATAACCATCGATTCTCATGAATTGAGCATGCTCAAAGGAGATGAGAGTAATTTCTCTTTGATCCGTTTTCCCAACGTTTTCAAAGCTTACCTTTTCAGGGAAATCAAGATCCTTTGTTTCGAACACGTTTACGTTGCTTACGTTAATGGAACTGATGTATCTAAATGTCCAACAAATAGTAATTTTATTACTCGGTTTTTACCAATAAAAACAATGAGTATTTATTCTCTCAAGGATGCTGTGTTATTTTGAGCTCGTATATCGGAAAAGAGCGGCACTTCGCCTGAGGAAAGTAGATCCTGAACGACGTTAATGTTATAATTCGTTCTCGATACACTATCGAGATTCTATTACTATCTTTTCGTTCGTTGATACACTATCCTCAGCTGAGATGCAGTTTCTAATCACAGGGTCCCAAATTGTAAAATATTCATAACTTTACTAAAACCTACCAGACTATTTTATTTCTCGGTAAATATTGGCACTGTTTTTCTCAATTTTTAATTTTTGCTCCAGCCTACCTGTACATACAGGCAATATTCGTTAGCTGGATCCGTATTTGTGAACTGAGTTCAAAAATAGGGGAATATTCATTCACTAGGCAAAATATTCGTCAGCGTTGTCGCTATTCTGCCAATATGTTTATCAATTTCATTTCTTTTGATAACTTTTAATTTCTATTGGTTATAATTTTACGTTGGTCAAAAAAAAGGGGATTTTACTCTATTTTAAAGTACTAGAGAGAACATTAATTTCTTCAGGCAACAAATAATAATGCGTAGTACCTTTTTAAAGGTATGGCTTTTCTAGAGATGATTTTTTTTTCATTTTAAATCAGCTTCCAAGAGCCAATTCATGAATATGTGGTCATCAGTGACATAAGAACTCCTTTTATCGTTTGAATCAGTCTAGTGATTGAAACATCTGTTCTTGCTATGTCTGGAATAGTAATTGAAAGTGTCACCTGCTTGTACAATTTTCGTATATGACGCGGGAAATTGTTTAGCAATTTATAATCAGAAAATTTTTTCGATTATAGTAAATGCCGTGCGGAATGTATAATCATATTAAANAATAAGGGAACTATTTTTGGCAGTGTTTCGAAATTTTTTTCGCGTTTTTTTAAATCATCCTTATTTTTTCTTTCGTTATTTGAAATATACTCATTTTCCTTCATTGTGCGGAAAGCGCGAATCAACTGATAATTAATTTCTGTTTTCGATGCTGATATTCGGTTTGCTACGACCCACTTTATTCCTTTTACCCTCCACCCAAGGACAGAAACTTATAGTTTGGAAAAAGCTGATGTAGTATGCAAGAGCTTATCTTACATCCGCTGTAGTTAAGACGGTATCCTCGGTTCGATTGTTACATCACAATTACGCGATCCGTGTCGTGCGCGAAACACGCCCTTTTTCGGCCGTGCCGTGGTTTTCGTGACGCTGAAGAGGTAAAGGCGAGGCGTGGCGGTAATTGCGCAAATGATGACACAATTCAACTCGATTTATCATGTCGAGCACGATATTGAAGGAAGGTCGACCATATTCGTCCTGTGATGTCCTAGGAGTGGTTTACAAGTGAAGATGGGTCAGATTTATCCCTTGTGCCTTCTTTGCTGGGTCACGTCATACACCTCCAATATTATGCTCTGACTTGCACTGGTGACAGAGAATGCTTTAACTTGAGTAAAATAAACCACCCATAAGTCGTAATTCATCGGAAATGCTTATGTTATCGATAATAGCGGTGGTTGTTGGGTTCAATCCCGATTTTGTCAGAAATTTTACCTCTGTTTATCCCTTAGATTTTTCTGGGCGCCCACCAATATCTGCAGTTTATATACTTCCCTTTCCTCAAGATGAATCAATCGGAGGGAGAAGTATGTACGTACTTTTTACCACAAAACATTTCCTGTCAATTATATCTGTCTGTTGACTTGTAAATTTCCAGTAAGTTATAGTTTTATAGTTATAACACATTGCCTTTCTTAAAATTTTAAATTTTAATTAAATAATGATGCGTATTTGGAGCCTTAAATTCTTGAGTTAGCAGAATAATTTTCATGGTGTCTTCCTAAAAAGGTTATCTGCGTTACATTGTAAACATGAATGTTTCCAGTGCACCTTTTAAAGATAAAGCGAGAGACAAATTTTTCTTGGTTTAGATTGAAAATATACTAGATTGAACTATATTGAAAATCATAAATAACCTGAAATTGAACTCTTTAGGAGCTAAATGTATAAATACAGTGTTTTCCCAATGTAAGTCATTTATAACTTTTAGTTGCCGCAATTAAAAATAATAGATCGGAAGGGATTTAATTTCTGTTCTTAAGTACATACTTCGATATCTTTTATATGCGAAGTGCATGCACCATATCTGTCTGTGAAAGTGATGATGCAGTATGAAAGGAATGGAGAAAATAGGGTCAGTAATTACATAGAATTTAAGGTTTTAATACACAATTAGGAAAGATATTCGATATCACGATAAAACTAAAAGAATCGATATTCATAAATGTATGTAATAAATGCATGAAGGCATTTAAGTAATAAATTGCTAAGTTTATATCAATCGACTATTAAAATGTACGATTAGAGAAAATTTTACTTCTTCACGTGGTTTCAAATATATGCAATTTAAGATTATTTATGACTTTCTTGAGATTGAGTTGTCCTGTTTGACAACAATTTCCATTTTGTCTGTCGTTAACATCTCCGAATGGCTTCTCTCACTTCTTCCGTTCATGCCAATATTTCATAGACTTGTACCAAGAAAAAGCGGTCCGATCCAGTTGAGAGCAGAGTGAAAGGTCAGGAATGTGATTGAGGGAGAGGAAAGTAGAAGATAGAGATATGGAAAGTAGGAGTTGAAAAGAATCTGATCGGCTCCAGTTGAACTTTTCCTTTCGTCCGGTTTGGCAGCTGTCCGACGTACGGGAAAGGACCGATGAACAGGGAACATAGAAATGCCCATTCGCCTTCGCTTAACGCTCTTTGGACTAAACAAATTTTTCGGATGGAAGTTAGCCGATGACCTTCTGACCTGTAAGTTAAACTTTTCTACCTAGTGCAGGGTAAAAAGAACCAGAAATGTGTGTGTTTGTTTTTCAAATTGTTCCGTTTACACGTTATTAATTTGTAAGAATGAAATTCATCATCGTCGATGACGTGAAGTGCTGATCGTTTCAACCATGAAC
Source organism: Ladona fulva (assembly GCA_000376725.2). Taxonomy (NCBI): domain Eukaryota; kingdom Metazoa; phylum Arthropoda; class Insecta; order Odonata; family Libellulidae; genus Ladona; species Ladona fulva. The sequence continues at coordinate 760,472 of KZ308693.1, read as the reverse complement.
TTACTGAAATGATCCGTATTAGTGATGCTTTTCAGTTCCACTTACGAAAAAATTACGAAAAATCCATTCTTAAAAAATTCTTCAAAACTAAAAAAATCCTTCTTAAGCTAATATGCTAAATTATTCGTCACTTTAAGAGTTATAAAAAGTTAAAATGTAAATCGTTCAGTGTTTCGAAACGTTAATCATAACTCATAAAAACATTGTGTCATTATGAATTAACTTGAAAAGGCTATTTTTGTTGTATCATCGTGACAATTTTAAGTATATTTCACCTTCGTACGACAAAATTATAATTTTACCTGTGATATCTTTTTGTTAAAAATGCTTACGATGTTATCCAGAAAATATACAAGAATTTACTAGCGCCACTTGCAATCGCGCATTTTTGGAGTTTATTTTGGTAATTTATTATCAGGGGCGTTTGCTATTCCCGGAATCCTATACGATGTTTAAATCCGAAAGACACGTATTTGAAGTAAAAGTTAATTTTGGAAAATATGACTAATAATCTCTTAATCGGCCATTTTTGGTCAAAATAGGTTACTTTTACTGTCAACACTTATAATTTAACGAACGAACGAACGTAAGCAGCCATTCCAAGTTTAGAAACTAGGATTAGGACGAGGTGTAGCTTGGTTTGAATGCTAACCTATACAAGTAAAAAAAATATTTTGACATTGCTTAAAACATAATTGTGACTACACAACGCTATCGCTCCTAGCATTAATGGACACGAAATCAGTGGAAAATGGTGGAAAATCACCCAGTGATCAAAGCTTATCTTACAGTGACGCATCCCATAGGCTGAATATCCTATAGTGACCTACCACGTTTAGATGACTTAAGAAAAAATTTATTTAATTTAAAATTTTTTATTGGCTGAGGTCACGCAAAGTGAGTCTTG
>KZ308693.1:673254-756475 GCA_000376725.2 Ladona fulva | reverse complement strand
TTCATAAACTAAACGCCAGCAGTGATTTTCTTGAATCCTAAAATGGAAAATTAATAAGGGAACTATTTTTGGCAGTGTTTCGAAATTTTTTTCGCGTTTTTTTAAATCATCCTTATTTTTTCTTTCGTTATTTGAAATATACTCATTTTCCTTCATTGTGCGGAAAGCGCGAATCAACTGATAATTAATTTCTGTTTTCGATGCTGATATTCGGTTTGCTACGACCCACTTTATTCCTTTTACCCTCCACCCAAGGACAGAAACTTATAGTTTGGAAAAAGCTGATGTAGTATGCAAGAGCTTATCTTACATCCGCTGTAGTTAAGACGGTATCCTCGGTTCGATTGTTACATCACAATTACGCGATCCGTGTCGTGCGCGAAACACGCCCTTTTTCGGCCGTGCCGTGGTTTTCGTGACGCTGAAGAGGTAAAGGCGAGGCGTGGCGGTAATTGCGCAAATGATGACACAATTCAACTCGATTTATCATGTCGAGCACGATATTGAAGGAAGGTCGACCATATTCGTCCTGTGATGTCCTAGGAGTGGTTTACAAGTGAAGATGGGTCAGATTTATCCCTTGTGCCTTCTTTGCTGGGTCACGTCATACACCTCCAATATTATGCTCTGACTTACACTGGTGACAGAGAATGCTTTAACTTGAGTAAAATAAACCACCCATAAGTCGTAATTCATCGGAAATGCTTATGTTATCGATAATAGCGGTGGTTGTTGAGTTCAATCCCGATTTTGTCAGAAATTTTACCTCTGTTTATCCCTTAGATTTTTCTGGGCGCCCACCAATATCTGCAGTTTATATACTTCCCTTTCCTCAAGATGAATCAATCGGAGGGAGAAGTATGTACATACTTTTTACCACAAAACATTTCCTGTCAATTATATCTGTCTGTTGACTTGTAAATTTCCAGTAAGTTATAGTTTTATAGTTATAACACATTGCCTTTCTTAAAATTTTAAATTTTAATTAAATAATGATGCGTATTTGCTTTTAGATGACTAACAGAGGGCATCGGTGATAACGTTACAAGTCCATATATTTTAAATCTCAATGTAACATTTATTAAAAATGTTGAAGCAGTGATCTTTTAAACAAATATTGCAGATATTTTGTTTAATGAATATTTTTTGGATTATTTCTTATATCTCTCGGTGAGATTGTAAAGATCTCTCTTGAAATACTGGTAAGAAAGTGTCCAGCCTTCTACATCTACATCTACATAAATACCCTGCAAGCCGCCTTACGGCGTGTGGCAGGGGGTGAAAACACCGGGCGTTTGGACTATTTTTTTAGCCTATTATTATCATGTATAGTTCGCGGAAAGAATGAATTCTTAAAATTTCTCTTATTTTGCGCTCATTGTCGGATCGTCCAAGATAGCAGGAAGGTCTCATAATATCTACTATGTCTTCCGCAAATGTAGTTTCCCTAAATTTATCAAGCAATCGTAATCTAGCTTCTAGCTTCTAATCCAATTTAAATTGCACCACCTTGGAACCTCACATTTCATTGATTATTCAGTAATGTCGATGATTATCCCATTACAGAGCGTAGAAGCGGAAAGGATAGCAGAATAGTAGAATAGAAATAGAAAAGAGTTCGCGGATCAAAGTCTTTTGTTCCATCAATTCCGCCAAGCATCCCATTCCTCTCTTCCGTCTCCCCTCACTCGCAAAAACCGTTTCTTACGAATTAAGATCTTTTTGACTAGGTAACGGTTAATAATTCTTTGAGGAAACCCACATCTTTAATCTGTTCTTTTCGCCGCCCGCCCGAGAATCTTCGGAGGCGTGAAAATATCGGAGGAGATACAGAAATATATGAATTCTTAAAATGTTTGCATTCTCAGGGAGTATATGTCAGGAGATTGGTGTCACGGTTCTTATGAATGAAGTGTTGGGATATTCCTTGCAGCAGAGGACGCTTTTTTGTCCGCCTTATGGATGTTGTACAAGAACTTGGTGGGGACGAGGCAATTGGTATGTCTCTCGAAGAAAAGGGTTGTTCATTCGCTCCTTCAAGACAATTTTTATGTAAAAGTGTTACGTTGATGAGATATTGGTCAATTTTTATCTTTAGGATTCTCTTCAGCATAGTTTAAATGGAAGCAACCGTTCTTTGATTCCTTAATAGATTTTTTGGATTGCATCCTCATTGTCCGATTGATAATGTTTTTCATGTCAACCAAGTGTTTTGAAAAAATACACTATAATGATCAAGTATTAGAAAAACACATTTTAATTCAATAATTTTCAAGCTAAAGAAACTATTCATCCCTTATTTAAAAGTGAGAATAGTATAGTTCACGGTGTGAAGTTTCGACAAAACCGAAACAATTCTGTCCATGTGAAAGTGCACTGTAAGTTTCTGAAAGATTATGTCAGATTATGATTATTATAAATATTTGTGTGCCAATAGCAAATGCATGAAATTTCTTTTCGGGGATTTTCTTAACAGGAGTAGCATTTATAAAAAATCACGCCTTATTTTCTTCATTTGGTGTGAAAGTTTATCTAAGAAGGCAGAGATTCATCTATCTTTGAAAACAGGACATAAATATCAGCTGCATTTAAGCTTTACAGCATGTAAACTTCATTATCAGTTGAAATGATTTTCATGTCTCCTTTAGCGCGCCCCAGCTTTCCTTCTCAGTGGCGACGGCGGTTGTCGACGAATCAGATTATATCCTATGCATTTTTCTCCTTTCAGGGAAAATTGCTTCATGCTAGGTCGCCTTTATGAGAAATTTCCACTAAAATTAGAAAAATTACTTATATTCGAAAATTTCAACTGCGGTTTTCACTTGTCGTGCTGACTAAAGAAACTGGAATGAGGCATAGCTGAATATAGTTTTATTCGAATTAATCGTACAGTCATTCCGATGCCAGGATGAAATTTTTTAACCATAGAAAAAGAGGTTGAAATAATATTATTGCCAATAATATACTATTTACGAGTATGATATTATTCTTTTTATCGCAGAGTAACTTTAGGGTAATTGTATTTAACTTCAACATTCAATTCAAGTGGGCCCCGATGGGTTCATTCTTCCGAATTCCAATTACCAGAGCTCCATCTTTAAAAAAGACTCATAAGATAATGTTCATTTAACTAGTGTAAACGTAAATAATGCACCCGTCCTTGCTACTTTTGCAGTATTTTGATAATTTCAGAGATGTTTACATTTTATTATTTTCTACGATATGTACCCTATCGTATTGGTTTAGCTTTTCCTCCTTCGTGTTTTGAAATTTACCTTCTTTAAAATAATTTCCAGTATCTAGCTTATGATACTTATTTAATTGGTAGCGAACTTCAGTTTCTCGAACCACGATTAAGCAGCTAAGTCATCCTGTCATTTACAATTAGTTGCAAAACTATTTAACGAAATTCGAGACATCCCACCAGAATTCTTTTGCGAAATTTTCCCCTCATATCCAAGATAATTGAATTTATAAATCGTTTCATGGGTAACAATATCGGCTTCGTTTTTGCTGCTGGCATAATTCGGCATTTCACTGATTCCAAGGCAATTACAATGAAAAACAATGAATCCTCGGTAAAGTAATCTATGTAGGTCAAGTGTGCTAGGGTATAATACTGCCCAATTTTTTATTTAAGGAAATAAACTAAGAGGTAGATATGAACATACTTCAAGGCCATGAAATAGTTGATATTTAACTACGTAATACCTATGTACACAATTTTTGTTAACAACCGCTGATTACCTCAATGATACTATATTAATTAATTTCCGGAGGCCGTAGAGTTAGTAAGGCTGTACTCTGTGAGGGAGAGTTTCGGCTATTCCATAATTTTCACTTGCATTAATTCTCTTCAATTTCTAATTTTAAAACCTATTAAACAGCATTCTAAACACTCTATGTACTGCTACTTTACGTCAGTTGTACACATACTACGTTAAGGTTAAATTTAGCCCTTCGAATACTTTCATTTGGCCCGGGAAGATACCGGTGGAGAGAATGTGATGGTGCGACGAATCAGTGGTGATTAAAGATTAAGAAACTTGAAAATTGTATGTATGTGCTATCATCCATGACATTCTAATATCTTTACCTTAATTTGACTAAAAATAATATTATAATAAATAACCTCATCTGTGCATTAGCAAAATTAGTTGAACTGCTGAAATATTTCGGAATATTTGTTGATAGGATATCTTCTTATGGTCTTTACACTATTTCTAGATCTATATACTTATCTTATCTTACTTATCAAGCCATCCGTAAAAGAAGATATTATCATTCATATTCAATAGAGAAGAACGAACTATAAACTACATGCCGTCACAATGGTGGTTTGTTTACTCTATCTCAGTATAATCTCACTCGAATTCGCTCTATTTTACAATGAGTACAACATAAAGTTAGTTACGAACTTAGCACGGATGATAGATTTTCATGGTAGATGACCAAGAAATCATACCGTATCACTCTGGCAGAGAATGGCTGTGATAGAAAATAACCAGATGGATTTATATAACCAGTAAGAATTCGAGAATGATGCTACCGAAGAAACCGAAGTTTATAGAGGATTATCTACTGCCGCCATTCGCATTCCAATCTACATCTACATCAATACCCTACAAGCCGCCTTTCTGCGTGTGGCAGGGGCCAATCACTATGAAAAGGGGAGATCTAATGAAAAATGCGATGACTTATATTACTATACTTTGAATTGAGTTCAGGATATCAGGAATAGGTAATGAGGATGAAAATAAGGGAGATTTCTAAAGGGATTCTTACGTAGTACCTTTGATATAGTGGTATCATTAGTATGTAAAACAAGTGTCTAGATTACCTTTAGGCGTGGACTCATCAACACCTAAGGCTCTCACCGAAGATGTTGACCTATTTTACATAGACACTTTAGTAGGTATATAAAATGTGTGTTTTACAAATGATTTACGCGAATCCCTCCGAGCATTACTTCATCACTGATCAAACGTTGAATTGAGCACGCTTTGAAACATGGAATCTTAATTCTCTCCTTCTGGTTCTCCTTTCCACGTCCTCTTTCTGGGGAATAGATCGATAAGGTAGTAACGGTAGGCTTTCAATTTCTATTGCAACTTGAAGGCAATATCTCCATTATTATTTACATCGCATAATCTTGGGTAAAGTTTCCATTATTCATTCAGTGCTAGTAATAATATTTGGTCCAGCGCTGTGAAATGGGGAATACTTCACAACATATGGTACCCTAAAAGCAGGCTATTGAGGAAGATGGATACGATTTGTTCTTAATATTAATATAAGATAATTTTAATTTTTTTGCGGTGCATAGTTAACTCGTTGAAATCCCTGTAACGGTTATAAGAGTTCCACAGAAATACTACAATAGTTTGGTTGCAGATATTTATTAGTGGTACATTTCGGAGGTACACCGAGACAGAGCTGCAAGAAAACCTTACCTCACTGTTAACGTTGTAAAATTGTGCTTTCGAATATTATTAGTTAGGTAATCGATGAGGAAAGGTCAATTGCCGGAGGAATTCCCGTTTTCTTTGGTAAACTGATATTGTGTCCTTTACAGCATGTTTAAGCATCAATTTCCAAATTACACGCTTGAAGAAACATTTTACCGGTGAACGATTTCAAGCTACCCCAGCACAAATCCATGCGTGCCAAATCGCGTATTCGTTTCTTGGTGAAAATTTAACAAACTCAGCCTTGGAGAGTTTGGCCAAGGAGTCGAGTATTTGTTATCATATTAATTCACTATAACTTTCATAGGTTAAATAAGCATGCCGTAAATATAAGCTATACATATCCCTCTTCGCATTAAGTTCATATCGAAGATTTGTAATTTTGATAATTCTCACTCGAGAATTTTCATCTTATGTTTTTGATATTTAGGTGCGTTACTTTATATTGATTAGTGTACAGCTGTTTATTTCAGTCAAACATTAGAAAAAAATAATCCGTTGCAGTGCTATGGGAATGAATTGTCAAATAAATCTTCCAATATAATTTTCCGCGAAAATAATTGGTAGGAATATTTTTATGAAATTAATATTCATTTCCATGACTTATAGAAATATCACTTGTTACGGGAACAAGAAGCCTCCTCATGCTGCGTCTGGGAAGTCTTTTTTCAAGGATGACATTTTCTTTTGAGTATTCTCCTCGCAAAGGTCTACCTTCCTCGTTTTTGTATTGTTTTTTTCTCTCATCGATATGTGTGTGAATATACATCCATCGACTACCCATTCTGACGAAATGAACAGCTAAATCATTACTTACCAAGCACTTAAGAGTGCAATATAACTACTCTTGTGAATTTATTGATCTACTTGATTTGTACTCGTTACAGAATTTAGAAAATGAAATAGCTTCTGATCATCCATGTGTTACTGAAATCGAAATCTTCTCAAGCTTAATTTTAAGGTTAAGTATAGTTATTGCTTAATACTTATCATCAACGAGATCGGGAAGAGATGAAATTATCATCAAAGGTTATGAGAAGTTATATTTTTCCATTATCAATGTATTACGAAACGCTTCAAGAGATATTTAACAGTACACAATTAAGATTAATAATGATGACGTTTTAGCTATTTTAATTTGTGTGTCAATTACTATTTACCACGCTTATGGATTTGAATACATGATTTAACAAAAATTAGCTGGAAAGAACTAATTGACAGGTTTATTTGTATAATGACGGTTATTCTTCGAGTATCATGCTAATCATAAATATACATTCAAGAAATTTTTGTTTAGAATTTAAACAATTAATTTAGTTATTTAACAATGTAATATAATTTTTAAGGTTAAGATAACTTAATTGAAACTTAATTTCTTGTTAAAAAAATAAGTTTTACAGAAAAATTTACTTATCCGTGAAATCTGCATTTTAAAATCTTCAGATTAAAAAATATTTCAGTTTTTTCAGTTGCTTTAACAACTCAGTTATATGGGCATTGTTTTCTCTAGTTCGCAGTTTCCCACGGAAATGATCTTTTAGTAAACTCTTAAGAATCATTATGCAGAAGGCTTGTTGGACCCGCATCCCTTCCACCAGAAGCTACACAAATCTCTGGAGATGGAATAGAAAAACTAGGCAAAGTGAGGAGTGATATCATCACTAACTAATCTAGGATTCAAATCTAAGATCAAATACAAGCGAATAAACTCCATTTAGGAGCAGCTCAGTGACACTGTTATTTAAGCTTTTTATGGTACTCACTCAGTAAAGAGTGACCAAGATGAATGCACCCATTAAACATCAATCATACGTCAGCACCGTTCATATTATCAGTGTTACCAATAAAACTGAGTTTAAAAGGACCAGGGAAGATACCTTTTTCTCCATACTGTACCAAAAGACAAATGAAAATGATTGCGTTCATCATGATATGGTAATAGAAACTATTAATTTCTTTGAGATTTTTGATCACGCGTAAAAGATATTTTTTAAGAATGCCTATATGTATACATGAATGGAGAAGTCCGAAATTAACGTAGTAGTGATTAACGAGGAAATGTGGCAAAATAACTGACTCGTATTCGACTTTGAATCATCAGTTTTTATAATTGTTCACTTTTTTATTAGTTATCCAGACTTTTCGCCGGTTAAAAATCTATGACAGCTACAGATTAATTAAAAGTTGGATTCTTTTACTGCGAGAAGATAACAAAGAAGTTAAGTGCAAGCGGGATGTGTGTACATACTTACGAGTAAATTATTTGAATTAATCATGAAAAACCCTCTAGTAAATCGATGAAAATTAACCAGAGATAATGAATCTTCTATTTAAAAGTGATTATTTGTGCTTATGATTTATTTAAGACCAAATCTTAGAATTTAATATTATCTAAAATGGGCAATGCTTTTTAATGTAAACAACAGTTTACTTTTTCTACTCGACTGCGAGCATTGAAATGGATCGTAAAACACGGGCTTATTAACAAATACTACTATATAATATCACAAACGTATCTTACTGCGGATTCGTTGTTCATACTATGCACTAAATTTAATTTTCTTTTAATTTCAACTTTTATTTTCAAAGAATACTTCTTTTATTATTTATTGTATACATCAGTAACTTTCGTACTTTTTACTGTACTTTATTCAACCTAATAATGTTAACTCCCCTTCTCTTTCTTTCACTCCTTCGTAAAACTTTCGCATGTTTTTACACCCCCCTTCTCTATGTGGATGTTCCTGCGTGGAAAATAGTTTTTCAGTGATCGAAAAATCAGTTCCTCCGCGAAAACATTCTTTATTCCCTTCTTTTGTTCCTATTGCCACCGTGCTGTAATACATTTGTACATATCTAATTAAAAGTCTTATATTATTTTATGCCTCCGTAGATTCGTATCAATATCTGAGAAATTGAAAATAGGATTTTCTAGTCCCCATTTCGCCCAATAAAGACGTTTGTTTGGTATTGTATATTCGTTAATACCTTAATACGATGGTCCTTTTCGGTGTATGCACGTGATTAGGTACTTTCATTCATAAAGCTTCTCTATACTTTCCCATATTTGCTTACGTCTTTTGCATCAGACACCTCCATCTATTTTTCTATGTATTCCTTTATATTCTTAAAACTACACACGTCTACAACATATAATTCTCCACATTCAGGCAGCTTTTAATCTTTCTCTCCCTGAAGAGCCATCCACACACTCTGCATTCACTTTTTAAACATCTTTCTTCCATCAGCTTCCTCTATCAGTCTAAAAAGGTGTAAAACATTTCTCTTAAAATGTTCGCTCAGCCTCTTCTTGCACAATCATTCATCATCCAATCATTAATTTCTCCCCTTTTTTGCAACAAATACTTCTGATAGCATGAGTTCTATTAATTCAGTTTATTCTCTAGTTTCTTCTATATGTAATATAATATAAAATTAAATGTTGATATGTTGAATGTAATATTCGCTAAAGAATAATCGTCGGAATGAAGACGTTGATTATTTATTTCATATTTATAACACTTACTTTCACTACCCAACAGCAAGGTGGACGCAAGCACTCTTGTATGTAAAGCCATTTCCCCCTTTTTAGATAATTTTTCCTCTGTCGACATTAACAAATAAGTCCTTCCCGATGTTTCAGAATTGCATTATTTCTCCTCTCAGAAGGTCGGAATCGGTACAACGTGCTAATTCCGGCATTTTCTCTCTTTTTATGGAAAGAAAACGATGTACAGTGGTACCGCGAACCTCTCTACGTGCGAACTTTTCGACACAAAACTTTATTCTTACCCCATTTTGACCTCTACATACGAACTTAATTCCCAGATGCGAACAAAAAAACCAGAAAGATGCGTTTCGAGATAAGAACTTTTCGAGTTACGAACTTCGAACTGCAACGAATTAAGTTCGTAAGTCTAAGTACCACTGTGTAAGGTTAGAAGAGTTTCGTATCCGCTGGCGTACGAGTTTATCCTGCCATCATCTCTCGGCTAAGTTTTCTGCGTTGCATCCGAGTTATGACTTGGCGCCTCGCGTTCTCAAGTCATCTGCAGTCCTAAAAGTCAAAGAGAGAAATTTATCCGGATGCAGCGACACTAGAAACCCGATTCGAGAACATTCCATTTCGTTTCACACGCGTCCTCTCGCAAACGTAATTTCTATCACCGACACTTCCGCGTTAATTTTGAGGAAAATAAATAACCTCTTCCGCGCGTCTTTCGTCCCTTCCTGTGCGTCGGAATGAGGCGATCAACTTTTTTCTCATCGTCCGGTATTCTCCGCTCGCTCGCAGAAGAAATTGCCGGCGAAAGTTGGGAATCGTTCCAGGCGAGCGGAGGAAGAAAGTGTACAATGAGAATGAGATGATGGGAAGTAGGGGAGGAGAGATTGATCGGGTGAAGGGAATGCATGCGTAGAGACGCTGGATGAAAGATGAAGTCACCGCGAGGAGGCGGCATATTTTGTTGGAAGGAAATACAGCAATGCCTTGTTTAACGAATACATTCCATTCCGGTTTCACCTTAGCTTGTTTTAATCATCATTAGCCGTAATGGGATTTCCCATCAGTCTATCTGTTCAGCCCGAAGGCTGGTTGGATTCTCCACGCCACTAGCATTAGTTATCAAAATCTTTAAAAAGGGTATGAGGATTACTACGCAAGACGAAAGGATAGGCATTTTGCAAATGCTTTCCTCGTTGAACCAGTATCCTGACAGCTGATGGCATACCCGAAGATGAACATATTAATTGCTGTTTTCATAGCGTTCAATATTAAGTGACTAAAGTAATAAAGACAAATGAAACACATTCTATTCATAAAGTGACGGTTGCTAGTAGAGGGATTTCCGATAGGGTACCAAATCGTTGCGTTCTCTTAAGATGGATGGGGAGACTACGGCATTCGTTTTCTTGCAAGCAATAGTGGGGGGTATTAATCAGGGTTAGGTCTTTTCTGATTTTATCATATTTTATTTTTCTGATTTTATTCCGTGTGCATGCGCATTCGTCCACAAAAATTAACATTGGGCTAATCCGTACTCGCTGGCAGGGTCCAAAAATTGGCAGATTTCGCAAAAAGCGGAAAATCTGGAAATCAATCTACATTGCAGTAAACCTTTAGGATATGAGAAACTTTTAAGAACCCTTTTTTGACTCGGTACCACTTGGAATCCATTTTAAAGAGTTTTTCTTTTTGCATCCAGAAAAGATTCGTCAGGCGAGTTCGAAAAATAGTGTAAAAATATCACTTAGCCAAAAAACTTCGTTCACAGAGTTCACACTTCTTCACTTCACCACATTAGTACCTTTAGCAGAGGTATCAAAAAATAGAATATTTTTGGAATAATTTTCTGCATCGATAACTTTTACACACTGAAGGTTATTGAGAAAGATTATCTTGTACAGCATTTGTAACGGATTATTCTAAGATATAGAAAATGCTCTTCAGTTCGCAGTATCTTATTTCTAATGAACAGACGTGTATGTTATCGACTGACAGCAAACTGGTTCAGTGAGGAAAGAATGGACAGAATACATAACTTCTCATCTTGCCTAGTAAACCTCATTTCCTCTCGAAAGATGTTGATAGTCAATGACAGTGTTGTTTAGGATCCCACCAGTTTTCAGACTGAACAGATAAAGAGATGGTAAATCCCATTACGGCTAATGACGATTCCAACCAGCTAAGGTGAAACCGGAGTGGAATATCGTCGTTAAACGAGACAGCTGTATTCCCCCAATATTTCTAGTAAACAAGATATATTTTCCGTTGTTCAAGAAGATCTATCTCTTTTTGGCGATTTAAAGTGTAAAACCCTTTATCGTAATCTGAGACTAACATTATTGTTATCCTGAACATTGGATTGAAATCGTAAAGTGAAAAATCTGTGATATTTTGGTTGCGGTTGCGTAAATTGTTTCCTAATCGACTTTATAATTTCATGTATTAACATTCCTATGGAAATGAGAAGAAAACGAAAGAAAGCACGTGAGAATGGGAGATTGATGATCTGATCGTATATGCATACTGCTTATCGAAGGAATATATACCAGCCGTTCATCTAATTTTGCATAATTATTCCACTATAAAAACTGCAGTCTCGATAAAAATTGAAGCTTAAGAAATATCATAATTTCAAGATCAACTGACTCTTCTCTCCTGGCACTTGAGAATGTGATAATATGCTCTTTGAAGATCACATTGGATATTTTGTGCATACGATATACGGTAGCATTCGATGATGGAGTGATCGTGGAGTAGGTTAGCTTAATATGGTCATAATAAACCAGTGTACGAACTGATAGTACGAACAGCAATCAATATTTTCCTTTCATAAAGTCAAGTCTTTCCAGTCTAATATTTTTTATTAAAAGGAACTCCTAGAGCTTCACGTTGATAATGAGCGTAGTTTTTTAGTTGATGCTTCTACCAAAATGATCAGTAGTTTGACAATTCAGTAAACAATTTCCTTTAACAAAACCAAAATCACGCCATCCATCCCGATGATGAAGTTTATCTCTTGTTCACGCTTTCTGTTATTTTTCGTTCTGTTTGAGTAAATTATTGAATAACAACCAAAGGTCTTCTTTTTTCGGTATTCTAAGAAACATGTTCGCGCCTTACGTTGCGAAACTCTCTCCCTGTACCACTGGTAGGAACAGAGGAAAGGGAATCCCGAAATAAACTGCCTCAAAACGGCGTCATAATGTGAACTAAGGTTTCGCGGCATAGGAGATGCACCTTCGCAAGAAAGGGCAGCAAGAATTTGTAAGAACCTAGATGTCGGTGACCAGGTGAAGAGGAGAGAAAAGAAAGAAAGGGAAACCATCGTGAAGGAATTCCGTCGCATGTCTTTGCCCGTTTTGGCGCGTTTTGCTCTGTGTGCTAGAGAGATGAACGCAGGAGCCTTCCCTCCTTTGGAATGGCATTCCTGGTAGCCGCGTTTACTGGTCTTGCTCAACTACTTTTCCCTTGCCTTCTCGTGAAGAAATTACGGGGCACTAAATAGTCGTAAGATTCAAGATCGTGAGATTACTTAAAGGCGTTGGCGAATCGATGGCATAATTCCAGTAAATGTGGAAAACCAACATGTGAAGTTATTCTTTCTACGCCTTATGCCTTATTAACCACATTGGACCCATTTCGTTCGATATTTACTATAACGACAGTAGTCAACTTGGCTTAAAGTCACGGGAAAGCTGAAAATGGGTTCGTGGAAATGCAAAGTACAGTTTGTTTAGGAAAGAAATAAGACGTGAATCTAATTATAGCTGTAGTGGTGAAAATTCAGTCTTTAGACTTTGAGAGATTCTATAATTGTAAAGTGAGTGAATAATAATACTCACGTCTTTATTTAGGCGAATTTTAGTCCAATGAAACCACTCTTACAGTTAACCTTGTAAAAACGAGCACAAACAACCAAACTACCAACCCTGACCAGGATTCGAACCTGGGACCTCGACATTGCTATGCTAGCACGCTAACCACTACGCTACCGAGACCGGAAAGTAAATACCTATCATGAAAGAATCCGGAAATTTAGCAGAAAATATTAATAAAACTTTGTAATTTGATGTTTTGGGAAAATTTTGTACAACCAGAAATAGTCTTAGGAGGGTGCATACAATAAACAAAAAAGGTTGAAACTATGCGCGCAAGTTTTTTTTATTAATATGGGAATTTTAAGTGAGATAAAGGGGGAGGAGAGATCGATAGAGAAATCAGAGAGGAGCTGCTAATGAATTTTATTTTGAAATATCTGAACCAATCAGTGCATAAATATCATTCGTGATTTTGGAACCTTGCATCAGTATCCTTTACAATGAAAGTATGACAGGCAATTTTACCAAAGATGTACTCTAATAAAGAACGATGATATATCCGCGAGTGAGGAAATGTGTATGTACCGGATTTTGGTAATTAAATGAGGACTTGTGGACTTGTAAATAGTAAAACTGATTAATGCTTACAGTATTTCCTTACGGAATTCGTACAGATGTGGAGAATAAACCTCATATATATATCTTATATCTTACAACTGAAGATAAACCTCGCACGTTAATTTATAAAAGCTTTCACGCTCAATCAATTGCATTACTAATTTGAGTTTGAACGACAAAGTTTAAAAGCATGCTCACAAAAGATATGAGAATTTTTTACTTAGGCAAAAATAAAACAATCTTCGTCGTATAGAATCTGTCACATAACGTTAATTTAGAATAGAGAGGTATTAATCATCTTGGGCTAATAATTCTTGCTAAGTAATATTAGCACATGTCATGCTACGGTATTTTCTCTTATAGAAAACTAAATTCTTTCAGGTAAGGTAAGTAACACGAGAAAATATTTTAGAGGCTATGAAATGTATTTTTCTCTTGAGATAGAAAAAATTATGATGTTAATGATAGATTTATTTGAAATATAAATTGCTCTCAGCGCATTGGCGAGTCAGTATCTCCGTGTATATTCACCCAGGGAAGGGTAAACTCAAGGCATCATGGTACCACCATGTGATTTCTAGTTTGATCCTTTATTTTACCTTGAAATAAAAAATATTTGCGCTTTCTTTCATTTTGAGTGTACCTGAATACGTTCATTATCATAAGAGCGGGTTAACCTCAAGAGTCCGAGGGTGCTACTTTGTGTTTGAGGAATTACTTGATCACGGTCGGTCGGACAATGATCGTGGTCGCCAATTATGCTGGCTGCATTGTATGCGTGGTCGAACTGGTGTTGTTTTACAAGGATGGGATGGATTTTACAAGGCGGGAAGGAGACAGGCATTCGGTGTAATTAGGAGGGGTTAGGAATGAGTGATCATATAGATGTTAATTTATAGGGTTATCAAGGGAAGGTTATAAGATTGGCATTATTGAATTCAGCGTTTCTTTTTTGTTTCAAATGGTACACCTTTAAATTTGCGTGTAATTAATTTTGGTTGTTTAAATCGTTTTTTTTTTCTTTTTTCTTGGTTTAGGCTCATATTTCCAAATATTACCTATTTATAAGAGGGTTGTCTATATTTTCAAGCGACAGTTGATTTTTTTTTTGCTCCTGGCTACAAGGTTTGAAACTGAAGTTGAAAGCGGTTTTATATTTCTTATAATGGAATCAGTTTATCGGTGGTTGTTTCTGACCTGATACAACCATTATAAAATTTTTGTATAAGTTAGATATTAACTTTGGTGGTATTAAATGTGATTACAGCTTCATAAGTTAATAGAGGAAGAATGAATGAATGAATGAGTCGAAGTTTGGATTTAGGATCTAAAGGACTGGATTTATTTAGAAGCGGGTAAAGCGGAATTACTTGATCGAAAATTGAATTGGTTTTTTATAAGGAATGCAAGTCTTCACTGAGGGTTATGAATAGATAGCCAATACTTGTCGGTCTCATTCGCTAAAGGGGGGAAAGGAGAAAGGGATAGAAATGGTTGTTTTCCTCGCGTGGAATGTGACGGACGTGATCTAAGTTTCCGACAATGACAGCGGAAATAAATTCTGATAGAAAGTCTTGGCTAATGGCGAAATTAGGTCGAAATGATGTAACGATGAACGCGATCGCTCTCTTGACTTATCTTTCTAATTCTTATATTACAAGAAATAATACAGTTATACCTAGACTAGCGAAAATTAGTTCCAGGAATACATATGTCTATCGGAATATTGTTTTGCAGAAACGCGACTTCCTGCGTTGTCCCAAATCGTAAATGCGTACAAGCGCAGCAAAAAATCGACAAACTCCCTTTAATAGTAGGCAGTAATAGGAAGTATCCCATAAGCGCAGTTAAATTTTAATTTCCTTAGGGCAAGTGTGCATGCACGCGCATTTACAAAATCATCCGAAAGAAAGCGAAAAAAAATTTTAATAGTAGACTAATAAATTTGTAAGCAATGTGACTCATTGGCCGAGGAGCGTGCGTTTGTAATTTCCGGTTATTGTTCTCTATTTCCTTCTATTATTAATGGAGACTATTATTACTATCAATGGAAAATTAAATTACTATTAACGGGAAAGCACAGGAGAAAGTGCACGGATAAAATGGTAACAACCATCGAGGAATAGACATGAAAGATGTCTGATATGACCGGGGTTCGAACCCGGATCTTCCGCTATCTTGGCGACTGGTCTGCTGCATTGAGTTGTCCTACCAGAACATTTAGTGGAAGTCTTAATAGGCAAAGAATGTAACATCCTCACCCCTTTCCTTGTGGCAACTATGTCGTTTTGGTGTCTTCCATAATCAATTGTTTTAACTTGAGAATTTAAACAACACGGGCTAGTCCAGGGGTGGGGAACTATGTTTCCAACGGAAGGCACTATATCAAATTCGGCTGCATAAGAAAAGCCGCTCGTGAAACCGTCAGGCCGCACTTGTTCTGCGTATTGCCTACATTAAAAAAAATCAACCTCGACACTGTGTGCACGGCAACGAATTAATCGATTTCTGAATTAAAGGAGTTCATATGATCTTAATTTTCTTTTCACTTAATGTCATTCGTTAGTTCGAGAAACAAAATTATTTAAATATAGTTGTTTGTTTCATGAAGATTCAGTTTCATTTTCCGAAAAGGCCGCGCTCAATGCTCGTAAAGGCCGTATGTGGCCTGAAGGCCGTTCGTTTCCCTCTCCGAGATTGTCTAATGCCCGGCTATTAGGAGTATTTTTCCCCAGGGAAACATCATTTCTCAGTAATATTTCACAGAGCGGTTATCAATTTACAAAGAGTTCTGATTTTGGTATATCGACAGTTAAGTAATCTTCATATAAGAAGATCTAATTTAGTCTAAGAAGATCTAATTAAATCTCTAATTTAATTTCGTTAAATAGGGCATTTCTCTTCAAAATCAACCATTCTTCGTTGTACTGAGAATCCAAGTTCTTAGAAGTCATTTGACAGTCATTTAGACAGCTGCTTCACTTTCAAAATATTTGTGACCCTTAGAAATGGTTTGCGGCTATTCATCACTATCTTTCCTCTAAATTTTCTTACCTCTGTAAATATTTCGAAATACCTTCCCAGTCACGCAACTGAACATTTTCATTTCTTTGACTTATCTTTCTTTTTAGAACGATTAGTTGATGTGATAAAGCGGCGGATGTCTAGACAGTTTAGCTTTATGATAATATGATTGGTACATTTATTTTGAAAAATCTCATCTCCTATCAATTACTTGTTACACGGCGGATCGATTATCCTTTCGTGGGATGAGAAAGTCGGGATCCGTAGAGCAAAATTTATAAATATAAAATTTTAATAAAAGCATAAATTACTGAAATACCCGTTAAATTCTGATTTATACGAAAGCCTATTGTTACAGTTGTAAATTAGTTATATATAATTTATATAATCTAATATATTTAAGTTGTGTCTTTATAGTTATAGTTGTATATAACTTATATCATTATATATAAGTTATATCATATAAAATATATCAGTTATATTTAAATAAACAGAATTATATAGTACTGGAAGGAATGGTGGTGAGAATGAATTATAGACCTGTTAATCTGTTGGTTTATGATTTGGCAAATAGTTAATGTATTCGGATGGGAATTAAGAGGAAATGAAGTGGTAATATTTTCAAAGTATTTGAACAGCTGAGGTCATTTCGCAAGCATGGGCCTCACCGGGAATCGAACCGGGACCGCTTGCGCC
This sequence comes from Ladona fulva, assembly GCA_000376725.2. Taxonomy (NCBI): domain Eukaryota; kingdom Metazoa; phylum Arthropoda; class Insecta; order Odonata; family Libellulidae; genus Ladona; species Ladona fulva. The sequence continues at coordinate 739,346 of KZ308693.1, read as the reverse complement.
AAAGGCGGACTTCGCTAATTGTGAGCCGAGAATCAATGAAGCAAATGGTTGAAGATGTGATCGAGTTACGGAACTGCAACTGAACAGTCCGTAATATCAAAGATGATAATTGTTTCAGCGTTGCGTTTTCGAGTATAATATTGGTAATCACAGGTAAAATCAACTTTTTACGTTGTATCGCTACTTTTCATTTTCATGGAAATGGATGTCCATATATCCATTTATGGAAACCGAAATTCCTTTTACATTTTATAAAATTATTCATTTATCATAGCTTTACACACGCAGGGTTCGATATTTTAGGATTGGGATTTTTTTATAAAAATAATTAATACATAAATATTTTAGGATATGGAATGTAGGACCAGTCCTACGATCTGATCAGCTTTGCCACTTTTGGGTGTAAATTACATCCGCATCATAGCAGGATGATTCACCCATTGCTCTGTAGCCTCCATAATTTTTTCACGATAAATGTTCATTGTCGCGATAAAATTATACCCAATCTGGGTGAAATGAAAATTTCCTCACTGAAACACCTTAACTCTTTCAATTGTTTCATTACGCATCTTCCTCGTCCAACAAGAGATTAGATTAGCTGCGATAACATTCTCACATCAGACTTTGATTCCCTCGTTTTCACACCACGTGTTTTATTTATGGCGTTTATCCCTCGGCATGGCTGTCGGAACATCTCGCTTTACAAATTGACGTGAGGAGAATGTTATAATGAGGTTAATGCATCGCCGTGCGGTATATAGAAGAGAAACTTGGTTACTCAATTCAGAAGCTAATGCGGGCGAAGGTTGAATTGCTTGCAAATCCATGACGAGAAAATTTTTTTCGGCACGTCTCTTTCGTTTCCGTCCATTTACTACACGGATGACTGAAATAGGAAATTTCCATCCCATTAAGACAATTTCCTTTGCTCCGAAGGTGACGAGACAAAGAGATAGTGCTATCGTAATTTCAGTCTAATTAGAGTCGTTCAGTGGTCATCGGTTGGGAATTATGGTTATTTATACACGAAAATGCGGTCGAAATTTTGAGCGTCCCTGCTCCTCTTGGAGGAAATAGAGATGTAACCGAGGCGTTCGTGTCGTTCCTTTTATATTCGCTCGTTTACGTGGGTAGTGCATTAAAAAAGCAGCATTTGATATGCTAATGTTTGACAATTTTCAGCGTCGTTTAAAATTTGCAGGCAATTCTAAATCAAATACTTATCCTCACAAACCTCACAATTCGTTTCATCTCTAAACAGAAAAATACAATGTAATTATCTCTGGGGAGGGAAAATGATAACAGTGACAGCAAAGTTGGTAACTCCGATAACTCTTCTAACTCAGAATTTTTTCACGAAAAAGATTTAATATCTAAGAGATAATGTTTTTATCTCACGCCTTAAGCTTCCTTTTTGGAAGTGTAGATTATGTTTCTTTCTAAGTAAACTCGCGTTGGGCTTGATCACGATTAGCATAAACAGTAAAATGAAACGAAAAACAAAATAGTTTGTGTACAAATCTTTTGTTTTTAAGTATATAAGTCGTGTCAGGTTGGCCGAGCGGTCTAAGGCGCCAGACTTAAGTTCTGGTTCCCGTTTGGGAGCGTGGGTTCGAACCCCACACCTGACAAATATATTTTTGTAAAATTCATCCCTAATCTGAGATTTAGTCAGCAAAAGTCAAGCTCTATTTAAAGTCATAATTCAGAGTGTTGAACCTAACCGAAAACCGATAAAAACCGTATATTTTACCAGAATAAAAACCAATTATGAGCCGAAAAATTAAAATCCTTACACTTAATCCGTAATCGAAAATCTGTTTTTAATCCTTTTTGATTTTCTGTTCCCATACTGACCATACGTAGCAGTAATGTTAATTAATAGTTACGTATGAAAACGACTCGAAGCCAAAACTTGCTTTACATTTTCATTCAAAATTACTGGTCTCATACTATAATTACCGTTCCGTAAATATCGCACTTCTTATTAATTTGATGCAATGAAGCATAAAGGCTATAAATAATAAAAAGAAATTTGAAAGGTCAGGATATCTCATGTTTGGATAGAGGAAAACCAGTTCGACGATGACTACCGAAGCGAAACTAGAACCGAGTCGAAAATATGCACTTAAATCGAATCGGAGGGAAAACCGGAACGAAAATAATGTGATACGATGCTCTGCCCGAATGTAGAACTGGTTTCCTTCCATGTGTGCATTAATGTTTCAGAGAATACCCATTTTTGGAAAATAATCTAGTTGTTCCGAAACTGATAAAATTTGATAACAGAATCATTTGTACGTAATATAAGTCCATAAATATTCTCATTTAGGCGCCAGGTGGTTGATAATCCATTTCTCATCTTAATTGGAACACGAGGACCGGGTCCATGAGAATGGTTTTTAAAGATTTTCCCTGAACATGGGCGAAAATATTATGTGGACAGAAAATGTTTGATTTTGCGAAAAATAATTCCTACTTATCTTACAGAATTCAAGAGGCGTTTTAGTACGAGAGAGAGAGAGAGGGAAAACTCATAGGTTATCCTTTGGATTATTTCACAGGAGAAGAGAATGTATCTCTCGCTTTTCTCTGAAGAGCCCAGTACTGCAGGAGAATACTTGCTAGTTTTCTTAAATGAGATATTTTCGCAGCCTTATGCATAGAAACTGATAATTTTATTTTATATTTATTTATTATTATGTATTCAATGATACAGATCGGCAATAGACAAGGTGGTATTCATTATTTATGGGAAAACAAATGAAACACCGTCTAATATTCGTTCAAGTCGGGAGAGAAACCCCCCAAAACTTTCCGAAGACAGTGCGTCACAAAATTCCATTACAAAAGCTAAATAAACTTCAATTTATAATTTCAAACAATTTACATTTATTTGCATATCTGTACAGTATTCACCCCGAGGGCCTGTTTGGACCTCACACCCTCAACGATTGCCCTCAACGATTACCCTCAACGAATAGCCCTGGAGAGGCTGTGATAACTGACTATGAGAGGGGAAGCTTTATTTCATAAGATGTTCGGTTATAGAGACTATTTGGATGAACCAAATGGAACTGAATATATGTAGTTATTCCGTTAGGTAGGATATTCTAAAGCTTTAGCTATCTGAGTGTTTGCCCGAAGATTGACTAATGGTTAAGATACGATCAAAGGAGCGTGTCTTGTCATGGTATCTATGTACTTGCATGGATTTCTATTCCGAACCTTGCTCACTCGCATCCTTCAAGAAGAAAGGATACCGATACGGCAACAAAATCTAATTAAAAACCGAAGGTAGGAAAGGCGATAAGGCCATCGAGATGCNCAAAGGAGCGTGTCTTGTCATGGTATCTATGTACTTGCATAGATTTCTATTCCGAACCTTGCTCACTCGCATCCTTCAAGAAGAAAGGATACCGATACGGCAACAAAATCTAATTAAAAACCGAAGGTAGGAAAGGCGATAAGGCCATCGAGATGCGTTTGAAACTAAATTTCCTTATCGCAACGAAGGACATTAAGGATGCGATAAAAAGGCGGACTTCGCTAATTGTGAGCCGAGAATCAATGAAGCAAATGGTTGAAGATGTGATCGAGTTACGGAACTGCAACTGAACAGTCCGTAATATCAAAGATGATAATTGTTTCAGCGTTGCGTTTTCGAGTATAATATTGGTAATCACAGGTAAAATCAACTTTTTACGTTGTATGGCTACTTTTCATTTTCATGGAAATGGATGTCCATATATCGATTTATAGAAACCGAAATTCCTTTTACATATTCACCCAGGGAAGGGTAAACTCAAGGCATCATGGTACCACCATGTGATTTCTAGTTTGATCCTTTATTTTACCTTGAAATAAAAAATATTTNCATACACAGAGCCAGCCTTCTCTATAAAGGGGCCTGGGTAATTTTCTGAAGTTAGTAGTAGTAGTACTGTTAAAAGTGCTTTGACAGCTTAGGTCATTTCGCACGTAGGCCCCCACCGGGAATCGAACCCGGGACCGCTTTCCCTGAAGTCGAACGCGTTGCCCACTTGGCTATCGGGAGCCCTTTTCTGAAGTTAGTAATACGTTAATTACTTCAGAAAAATTACAATTTTTTGCAATATTTTTATTCGATGCTTAATATTTATTTTTGTTCTTGATCATATTGGGGCCCCGGTGCATAGCATCCGCCGCACCCCCCAGATGGCCGGCCCTGATCATACATGTATCTAAGGATTTATGGGAAACAAAGTGTTGTACGCTATTTTGTAGGAAAAGATATCTGAACAATCTCTAAGAAAAATAAGCATCCTCCATGTACATTATAACTATGGGAAATTTTTAAGAAAGGGGTGATGGAGTGGTTTGCATGCTAGCAGTCCAAACACCAACGGCCCTATTTCAAGTCCCGGATAATCGATTTTTTCTGTTTAGGGAATGGTCGTTTATGCTGGTGTATTGATACTGTCCAAGCCTCTTCTGTTACTGTCCAATGATTGAATGTTTGTGGGGATACGGGAAAATAAATAAACAAATTGGTACTGTTGACCTTTCCATTTTGGAGGAATCCCTCATTTGTCTCGTGTGATATTCAGAAATTTCAACTTTTCCGGAAAACTTTGTGCTTTTATTGCTCTGCTTGTGGACTTTCAACACGGATTGGTCGCCTAATTTCGTGTTCATCATTTCAGTAAACCATTCCATTTCATATCCCAGAAGAAATTGGAACATTGTATTCAGTATGTACATACAAATACAAATTGCAAAGCAAAATTCATTTATCCTATCGGTTACATAGGACAGTTCCGTACGATTCAGAATTTGAATTTCCCTCGTTCTTGGAGAAGTTATTTGTGATACCCAGGCTTGAACAATATAATCTACACATCTGAAATCTGATAAAAGTAAGGAGCTCTACCCAACTCATATTATTTGAGTCTCGGCTGTTAAATCCAATGACTCTTTTCTTTGATATGCAGTATTCGTAGTCTTAAAGGAGTTAAGTGGTGATAAGCTACAGCTCCGCCTCAGCAATACCAAGTTTGTATGGAAAATGTCCTTAATCCAACTGTTCCTCGTTATACTAATTAAATTCTTTTCCTTACTATACTCTCTCCCCTTTTTAAGTATCAACCACTATTTCACTACATTCATATCCACTTATTTCGTGCTCTGCGTAGTGTATAACACGCGGAACTGGACTCTCCATTAGGGACCGGATTCCTCACGACTGCATTTTCCCTACCGACCGTCTCAATTGGAATTCCCGGCAGAACTTCACGAAACCTAGAAAGAGGGAGACAGCGGAAGAGCAATAACTTTCATTTCTTTCCCTTCCTCCTCCCACTCCAGGAGATTTCTTCGCGTCCTCTTTCTCTTCCGGCGTAATGATAACTTTACGTGCGCAAAAAAGCAAATTCTTCCATGCTTTGAGTCTCCGAAATCGATGAATATTTCGCGAAATATAAAATTAACACCATAGTTTGCACAAATCTCACAAAATACTGTCCGAGTAATCTAAGAAATCCTTTCTTTTTCCTATTGTACACAAAATCACCTGCTAAGATTCCATTTATCGCCTATAGCTTGCCATATTTTTACTTTAAAATTGAATTATATATGGATGTTTCTTTAGAGGAGAGGGCCCATCTGTTTTCAATAAGGGATATTTGCAATATTTTACATTTCTACTGCAGGTATTTCAGAAAAGTTCCAAAACAATGTTTTTTCCAAAATTTCAACTATGAGTTCTATAAGTAAGTAACGGATGGTACACGTGCTTGATATTTGAGAAAGAATCGAAAGATAAAAGGTATGATATAGCTGGGACGAAAACATAAATCTTTAACTGGCTGGGACGTTGCATGAGGATCCTTTATTGATCTACTTCTACAAATGTGATCAGCAGGCTGCCATTCGGCGTGCAGCAGGGGGTGCATGTACCACAAAACTAATTCCATAATTGATTCTCTAATCGATTACTTTCGCGTATTGTTCGCGGAAAAAATGAGTTCTTGAATCGACTAGTTCTAGCATCTATTTCTTTGATTTTGCAACAGTGAGGACGCATAATATCGGCTACATCTTCTAAAAAGGTACTTTCTCTGAACTTGTTAAGCAAATTAAACCTTTGTTTAAATCTTCTACATTTTCTTATCCTGCATACTGAAGCAACTGAGTAACTCACGCTCACTGACTTTTCGAAACAATTTCTTACAAAACGTATCGCCTTTCGTTGGACCCTTTATAGTTCTCGAGTAAAACACTTGTCGGCAGGGTCCCCCCGCTCTAACACACACTATTAATTGTTCATTCTATCCGATTACACCAGCTAACGTAATGTACTCAGTGCTTTTGAGACTGAGAATTGCGTATTCTTCATTGCAATGATGTGCCCATGGATGCAGAATCGTCTGCAGATTTGGAAAGTCATGATGATTGAGTGAACCTCCGTTTAATTGCCTCACCCGATTCCGAAAAAAAGTCTACAAACTGTGGCGTTTCTAACCTTTTTCAAAATTACCGAACTTTCTCTGATCCGTGGAAAGGATCTCTGGAAAACTGAAATTCTTTCCATCCGGCGGAAAAAGTCACCGCATCACCGATCACCTCACCGATCTCTACCAGGAGATTCAGGGACCGTATGCGGAAGAGAAGGAAAATTCTCGACGATTATAAATATGTTTACAAACGAGCTCATTCTTCGGAAAAATGTTCCGTTTTTCCTTCCGCACTTTTTATACATTTCTCTAGCGGAGAAAAATGCGAGAAATGTCCCCTGTAGCACGAACCCCTCTGGAAAAGAACTTTTATGGCTGATGTACGAAGAATGGTAAAGTGTTTTGCGGGAGGACAAAAAATCTCCTAATGAATGTACCCACACTATTGCACGTTCGTCCCTTGGACGGAGGTTATATTTCTGGCACGGCTTGGCGGCGGGCTGAACCGATTCACTTTCTTCTCCATGCCACACAAAACCTCTCTTAGCCTAGTCGCCAAAGGTGACCCCACCTCCTTTCGATAATCTCTCTTTTCCGCTGCTTGGTTTTGTGAGAAAATAGTGGTTGCCGCACAGCGCTATTTCCAATTTACCGAGACACTCGTCGTGAATTCTAGTTACGGAACCGAGACTCAAGATGATTTTCTAAAACTGAGATGTTTGGCGGGAATTCGCACGTGGTTGCCACACTGCTTTAAGTAAACGTGTCGCGCTTAGACGAGAGATACTTTCATTTCCCTAAAATGCGTCCTCACGTATTTTGCAATTATGTGTGCCACTGCGGAAGCAGGATATTACACCAATGTAAGTCAAACATTCGGACGAGGAAAGCCAAATGGATGTTACTCAGCCATCAGAAAGGCTTCAGAGGGATATTTGATTGTCTCATTTACTGGACCTGCTTCAGATAATTGGGTGCTCTGAGGTGACATTACATTCCTTGAGTGCTTTCTTATTTATTGAACTTTCTGTTTCTACTTGAACTAATCAACATTCATTCAGTATTCTTTTAAAAGTGTAAGCATCGATTTTTACTATTCATTTCTTTGCAGTAATTTAGATTTTTACCCTGCAAACCGCCAGTGGCGTATGACAGAAGTAACTATCTGTTTTAGCGATTATTTCCTTGTAACGCTTGGTCGTCTCCTCTCGAAGATCGCGCTCTTTGTTTACCGGAATAACAATATCTTTTACATCGTCTAAATATTCTGGACCGATGAATTTTTTGAAAAGCTTTCGTCGGTAATCAGATCTTCTCTCCTGCAGCGAGTTCCACCCGAGTGATTTTATCATGGCCGTAACGCTACTGTCGAACCTGAAATCTCCCCTGACAAAACGGGCTGCTCTACGTTGAACCATCTCTAAATCTGAGACTAACTCTACTTCGTGTGGATTCCAGATTCCTCATTTTTCATGTAGTAAGCAATTCGTAATTTTAGTCACTATTTCTTTGGACGTCCATTATTGCTTTCGATTTTCAACTATAGTCACACATTAACTGCGGCGCTTCTAGGCGGTTTTCAACTGCATGCTTCAACTTCCTGCTTAATTCGTCCTCACTCTGTTAGCTAACAGCAATTTATATCTTGTTTCAAATGTTGCTGGTAATATAATACTAAACGACGGACTGCAATTGAAAGTTTTAGAATTCTTTTCGTTAGAAATGCTTGTTTCCAAGTGCGAATACATTTTGTTAATTGTTAGCTGTATCTTATTAAACGAAATAAAAACTGAAAGTATTAGTTCGCAGAAATTATAATTATTAAGAAATCGATTGATAGAATCGATGTCTTCATGTGTCCTGCTTTCTTAAATAAAGTAGTCTTTCATTAATTAAATATTTTCACATGTGCTATAGTTATATTTTTGCATTAAGCCAGAGGTTTTCTTTTTTATATAAATTTTGCAATAAAAGACGCCACTTAAGATTTTTCCATTAGAAACAAGAGGACCATAATTCCGATTGTCTTTGATTTTCTCTTGCAAGAAGATTACTTACTGAAATCTGTCAATTCTCACTGGCTCTTAATGCGGCCTTACTAGCTGAATCTTGGCTTCTTCTATGGTATATGCCCCAAATGGATCCTGAAGGCTAGATTCTTGGCTAGGTTGCCAGTCTCATTTATACATCCTTTATAAGGACAGGTACTTATTTCTGTAATCAATCGATTGATTCGTATGCATCAGGATGATCGGGACGAGCAAAAACCATGAGTTTTTACCTCGTCGTACATTCAGGTTTACATGTGTTTTCAATCTCTCGAGTACGTGGCGCAAAATTCTCATTTTCTGGCCTTATTCTCAAGTTCGTGGAAGGATGAAGTCGAAATTTGATATCGAAATAACGCTTTTGTAGATGTTGAAAGAAGTCCTAAATATTTAAAGGATATCAGTGGAATATTTTGGAACGAATGACCGAACAATCGCTCAAAGTATCAGTGAGAATAGAGTGTGTCTGTAATTATTGCATAGAGATTATTTCAATATATTCCTTGATAGCAAATGATTACCATTACCCTTTTTTTAACTCATTTCAGCCTTCCCAAACGGCGCTACCCCCCTCTCATCGGTAGGTAAGAGAAAAATGACATCTCTTTAAACGAAGTAGAAGCCAGGAATTTGTTTGTTTGCGCGTACAATATTTGCTATACACTATATTTTGGTTGATTTTGATCATTAAAATTGTAATTTTGATTTTCATTTAGTTTATTTTTTTCTATCTTTATTCTGATACTTTTTAATTATAAACATTTTCGATTTCGTTTCCTTAGCAATGGTGTCGGTGGAGACATTTGTGTCGTTTCCTTTCTTTTTTTGAGGTCGACATTAGTACATACCTGTTACTTCCTTCTTAAGAGGCATGTCATTTCCCTATCTTAACGAGCCCAGAATTTCCTTTTCATGAGATTCAAACCTTTGTCAAAAATGCTCATTTTCAAGGATTAAATTTTGCTTGACAATTAAAGTATTTAGAGCAGTAATTAGCAATCAAAATTATTGTAAGTCCATTCTTATAATTTCAAATCTCAGTTCTTTTATGTACGGGGGTGTTTGTAGCTTAACTAAATTCTTACAAATATGGAAATAGTTAGGGTCCTCGCCAAATTTCCTTAACGAATTGAGAGAAAATTACTCGATTATGTCATATGTCTTTCTGAATAACTAAACAATCTGTAATCACTGTTTTCCCTAACTTTCAATATTGACAGACATTCTTTCACATGCGTATTTGAGCCTCTATTTTACACTATTACCCATAAATTTTGAAGAAAATATTCTTAAGTGGCCACTAGGAAAAGTAAATTAATATTCTTCTTACTTATGCTTGATTAATTTTAGACGATATCCCAAGTTTTCTGGAACAACATGCCATATTCTAATCGGTGACTAGTAGGAATCGGATGTTGGCACAGCTATGAATCGTGGTTTAAATATCCAACATTCTATCTCTGCCCATCGAGATCATGGCTATAAAAAGATTTTATGAAATAATGATGATTTAGTGCGCCTTATAATTTCTAGTTCATAATTATACATCGTATGTTCGCTTAATTTAAGAGATATTTTAATTTTTATCAAATTGTTTCAGTAAAAGTACAATTTTCTTTCTACACTTGGTATTTACTTCTTAATCGATCCGAGTTAAGATTTTTTCTAATTAATACGTTAATATAAGGGATGCTTTATCATATTTCATTGTAAGAGTTCATGAAGCAACGAGATGTTACATGTATTTTCAGAGGAATTTCCGTTGCTGCTTCATTCCGTAGTTATTCCCAAACTTTTCTCCCACAGCACAACTACCTGTTGAACCAAACCACCGAACACCAGGTGAGACATACTATGATTTGCTCCAGCGTGAATCTGTTTTTAAGAAAAAAAAACAAAGTTGAAGTAAATTTTTGAGTATTGCAGTGTATCCAACATCTTGCAAGCGCTACCCGTAGTAAACAATATACATAATGCGGTAGTTTGTAAATAGTGTAAACAATAGCATTCCTTTATAGTAAACAGTGGGGTAGTAGTAGTAATTTTAAAGGTGCTTCGACATTTGAGATAATTCCTCACGTGGGAATCGAACCCGAGACCGCTTTCATCAACGGCGAACTCGCAACCCACTTGGCTAACCGGGAGCCCTACAGTAAATAATTAAACGAGACTGACTGAAAAGAGTAAAACCTAGGAACTAATGGCACATCACCCCGCCGAGGCCCACCGGAAAACTCCGTCAACAAAGAGCTTCCGTACCGCTGGACCATGTCCCGACGAATACCGCTCTCCGAATGCACGAGAGAAGAGCGCGATCACTGGAAGGACCCCTCCCTCTCGCCCCTCCCTCTCCGCAACATTATCACTTTCCTCCGTGTCCCCACGCCCCCTCCTGTCCAAGCCTCGGATAAGCCAGCTAGTTCCTCCGCTCGTCAGTGTCCGTGGGTGACTCGCTGCACAATCACGCTCTCTCTATTTCGTGCCTCACGAAGCCGTTCTCTGTTTTGCCGCGTGCAGGCTGGCTCGCAGCAGTGACCCCGCCAGGAGTCGCTAAGAAGACGGCGGCCACTGAGGAAGACGGCGCCGCCGACCCGCTGCGGGGGTGGGCCTCGTGCAGATAGGGAACACAGGATCGCCGTAAAAGACTACATCCATCGGTCTTCCTTCCTTTTTCGGACACACGTGTTTTCCGGTGAAAAGAGGTGTTCTTTGTCTATAAGGTAAGTCAATCTCTCTGGTTTGTTTGCAAGAACTCGTCGCGTCGTCAGTATCGACATCCATGTGATAGAAGCGGAAATTACACGTAGGCCTAAGTAATAGCTTCAGGATTGCTACGTGGTAGTCAACCTTTCATTAGGGCTCCATGAGTTGTAACTAGTTTTACTCTGGTCTTGTAAAACTTGAGGAGTTTCAAACATTGGCTTCTTGGCGGAAGTCTTCGTTTTCAAAAGAGTTTTTGGCCGTCTGTGACTGTATATCTACTTCTGCCTTCGAAATCGAATTTTTGAAAACGGAATTGGACAAAGGCTCAAATTGATAGATTAGACATATCGCGGCAAGGTTTTAAAGTCTCGTAAATTTGGATCCGTGACCGTGAAGTATATTCAAAATGTACAAGTTCTCTTCCTTACTATCTCAGCAAGGAATTTTACGCTAAATTTTATCTTGTTATTGTTCTCATGCGATACAACTTCTACTGAGATAGTGTTTGTTTCGAGACAACCTACTCATTATCTGTTTTTGGTCTGGTGTTCTTTGACCTTATGCGGACACGTGTGCGCACGAACTTTGTAGTCCACCCGTGTTGGCTTTTCTATTTCGAGGTATTTTTGTAGCTGTAGCAATCTTTCATGTTGTTTTCGAGGATGCATAGGGAGCGCATGCGATTTTTGGTATAATTTCATCGTTTCGTTGTTTTTCTTGAATTCTACTGTGAAAAGGTATGTTTAAAGTGAAACGTCTTGATAAGAGAAGAATGAAGGTAGATCTTTATAATCTCCTCTTCTAAAAGTTGAATCCATCGGTAAACTCGAGCCACATATTAATTGCGGAATCAACATGTTAAGGTTACTTTTTAGTTTCAATGTTCGCGTGAAATAATAATGTAATATTAAATTAGTTACGATATGGTGAAAGTGTTAAGAGAAAAAGATAAGCAAAAATAATAGGTTGTAACCATATTAGTGTAGCAACATATGTTGTCGAATTAGATGATTTTAATGGGATGACAGAGTTTTACAAAATATTCCTTAGCATACGCCCTATCCTTTAACATTGACATTGTTGTTGCCACATTCTGAATTTTTTTTAGCTATTATTAGCTGATATCCGTATAATTCTGGGAACGAGAATAGATCAAACCATTCGTTGGGTTCGAGAAATCGAGTTTAAACTTAAAATTAAGAGATCATTTAAGGAGACTTATTTAATTGATTGCATTTCCGATTGACAAATATTATTATTTCATGCTACGTTTCATCTTCGTCCACGAAGGAGAAATAGATTTAAGTTAAATTATGTGATCCTTAATTATAGGATCCCATGCATATTTGAACATTTCGAATTCTTATTAAATAATGAACTTATATTTAATTTTTGAATATTCTGAGAATTATGTATATACGTATATTTCTAAAATATTCTGAGATGCTATTGAATAAGAAAGCTAATGACTCAATAACCGCAAATGGCGTCATAAAGGTTCTGTTTACGACCTGAAGATGTCAAGTCGTTGATGAAACTAGTCAATAAAAATCTTCTGAGGAAATTGCGAAATGTTATTTTTCTTTTGAAATGTGCGTTGAGTTCCTCGAAATTACACTTGAACATATTAATTTTATTTCTGGTTCTAATTACTGCATAGAGTCAAGTGTTACATACCTGAATTCCACTGAATATTATGGCGATCATATTAAACATAACTTTCAAAACATTTCCAGAATGCTAGGAGTTGAAATTGTATTACTATGATATTTGTTAAAAAAAGAAATTTCATCTGGCATTGATTAATTGCTTATATCTTTGAATGATTTTGGGAAATAGTGTTTAAATTTTAAGGATTGGTGCTAAAAATGTAGCTAAAGAGCTACAAAATGGTAGTAAAAAGCGCGGGTGATTATCAATAGAGGTTAGGTGTAAGAGAGGCCTATTGGCCTAACCTCGCCAAAAGGGTTAAATAAGTAAATAACATCTCTTTCTCGGCCTNTTTTAATATATATTATATACCTTAGTAAATTTGAGGGAAATTTAGAAAACCTGGAGAATAATGTGCATTATTAGCAATTAAGAAGCTAAATGAAAGAAAACTCACAAAGAAGGTAGAATATTTTTTTGGAAGCCACGCATGCTTTCGCTGAGAAAACAGCTTTTAAACGGAAATTGATATTCACCTTTAATATCGAAAACAATTAAAATTTTCGATTTCATAAAGGTTCTGGAAAATTGCACTGTAATTGCAAATGTAACGCATCATTCCGTTTTGAGGAAATGGTTTTCATAAAAATTTCCATTGAATGCTGTTTATTTCTTTTTTATCTTCGTGGCGTGTCTCCGCACGAACGTCAGAAGAAAGTGTTCGCAGCCAAAGTATCTTTATAGTTTTAAGTTCGTGCATTTATGACTGAGTGGGGTGGTCTTCAATATGGGTCAGACGTGTATCACTTGAATTGCTTTAAGGTCCCAGCGTGGGAATGGGGCTCAGAGCTTCCCGTCATGGTTTTGTAACGTATATGAAATCAGGATTGATAATATACTGGGTTTATTTTATCATAGCAGGAAATTTTAGGGAGGAAAAGAGGGAAACGTGTAAAAGGTAAACTAAGTAAACTCCCTCAGTGCTTGATTCATAGAATCCAGAAACCAACGAATTCATCATTTAGTACATTACAAGAATATAGACACTAACATCGGATCAAGCAGCGGATATACATAATCTGGGAATAATACTGATAATTAGGCTCCGATACGGAACCTGGGTATTTTTACTTATATTCTTGTTGTGTAGGGGAGGCTAATTATAGAACCGTTTGCCCCTATAATGGCTTGCTGTAAACGGAAAGCACGACACTAATTGACACGAAAGAGGACAGATTCATCGCGAGAAAAATTTTCGAAGTCGGTTTAGACTGATTTAAATATTCAAAACGTATTTATGAGCTATTTATTAAATCTATGAAAGTTGCAAACTCTTTCTGTGGATAGCTGCTATTTGGAATTTAGAGCACTAATATTAAGATTTTAATATAGTGAAGCAGTTATAAAGTCGTTGGATAACGGTCCTAAAACTTTCTAAAATATTAAAATGTAAAAATTGCGGAATAAAATTTGGCCCCGTTTTGTTTAAAATCAATCACACTTTTAATACGTGAACAATTTGCAAGCTGTTTGCCAGAGTATGGGCCACTAATCTATTATATAAAAAATAGAGTAGTGGCGGAATTTCTAGACTAGGAAAAGAACCGGACTATGCCTGTCTTAGCATGAACTATTTTGAAGCGGGAAGAGATTCTAAATGTAAGTTACGAGTATATTCAGGAATATAAAGCAAACAAAATGGTTATTGAGCTAAAATTGCATTCAAACCTTATTTATTAGGTATTTGGTAGGAGTATACCCTGCTTGTAGAATTCTTATGCAAAGAATATCTGAATTAAAAAAATCTTCTGTAGTTAAAACCATTGATGAGAACTGTTGAAAAATTCTTAACATGTAATAATTTATTTACAATGTACAATCTATTCAGTTTTACGATGTAAAACTACGGGATCAGTAATCGCGAAAGCGTGCTATGATGATAGAGAATTTTTTATCAATAAAAATAATAATGCCAAAACAATGTCATTTTAAATTTGATTGTAATACCAATGGTTTTTGGAAGAAAAACAATTGAAGTAGTGCGGAAACTGAAAGGTAGCAGCCCTTAGAAAAGGAAAGAAAATGAATATTGTGTCTCCACCTTGTATGCATACCAAAATTTATTATCGAACAAAACCCAGAAAATGTTAGGAAAAAAATTAAACCCGAATCATTGGAAATATTTTGATTTACCTCTGCTGGAGACTATAAAATTTACGAAACATTTTATATAAAGGTGAAACTTCAATCTGCGGTATTTATATCTATCGGGGATCTTTCAATACCTAATAAAAACGAAATAATTTCCTTCAGAAATAGGAACATTATGTACGTGTGTGTTTATATATGTATAATGCCGAATTCAATCCCGAAAGTTTTTTTTACAATTTCCTACAAAAGGATTGCACTCGCTTGTCAGAGCGTCACCATCTAATCTATGACAAAACCATTGGAATCGTTTCTTATTCCAGCTTAAAATCCAAGTAAAAATAAAAGATTACGATAATGCATTACAATGTTATTTGTTTACTTTAAGCTATATAGGTGTCACCTTCACGATCGAGTCGTTTTTCTGTTTCGCCTCTTCGTTTACAATTTCCAGTTTTTCCACTTAGATGATCAAGGTCACTTACAAAATATATCATTAACCAGCTTCAAATCATATGCGGCGTTACATTCACTACACAATAGAGAAAACGCAATTCAAATCCCCGCTTAGTTAATAAAGCTTCCGCCGTGCACTGATTGATCTTTGGATCTCAGCCACAAATTTTCCGTCACTCTAAATTCATCATCGATGCATTTATATGTTTATAGCCTTTTGCAAGAATATCTGATTAGCTTCTACATCTCTCATTTTACGTCTCGCATGCGTAATAATTTCTGCCTTAACACATGCGTTTTTTCGAAGGGAAGAATCTTTGCAACTCAACGATGATTCATTATCAATTGCTTCATGGAATTAAAAGGAATGTTGAAAGACAAAGATCGGAAGTTGCGAAGCATTTATAAACGATTTAATTCAGTTTTTTATCTATTTCATGAATTAATGCTGTTTCGCTACTCTAAGGACTTTTAGGGTGATTGAAAATTGTATAGCTAATCATATAGAAGGCCTAAAGTTATTGAAATTTTTCAACAAAACGTTTTTCTTGTTTAGAATTAATTGAATTGAACTGATGTTTAATGATCATTTGTGATCTTCTCGAAATGATCGACCACTTGAAAGTCTAATTATTCAATCCAATTCTGAGGAAATAATTTAGGTTTCCCATTGCCTTTGAAATTTTTTGATAAACATCGCGTCTGAATAGTAACGGATTTAGTCCACCTGTTGATTCACGGAAGAGAAAATCAAATAAAGCTAGTAGCTAGAGCTCGATGAATGTATGTGTATTTTAAGGGCTACTATCATAAGAGAATGAAATTATTTTATTTAGGTTCGTCTAAGAAAAGCTATTCATTGCGTCACGAGAAACCCTCACCCCTCCAATAAATTTCTTGATATTGGGAAATTACAAAAGATGCTTTTATAGAGCAATTTCCAAGTTCAAACGTCAGAGTGATAATGTTTACGGTGCAAATTGAATTTACTGCTACTGATTTAGGCATAAATACGTCATCATCATGTTTAAAAGATTGTTTTCAAGTGATATTTTTCCCATGCGAAGTTGATCTTCACCTATATTCTTTTACCGTGAGAATGTGACCATTTTTCTGATAATAGCTTCAAGTTTTGGGAAAATAGCTTTACCTGTTGACTGTTTCTCGGGCAAGACTTGGGCAATGATTTTCTCGCCTTTACTTTCTATGACACTGTGGGGCTATCTTTGAAACTAATATGCAATAGGTAAACATTTTATCATGCTATCGTAGTAATTAGGAAATGTAGATGAAACATATTTTTCAATGTGTTCTTGGTTTCAGATTGGTTTGAAATCATTGTAGATTACTGATCGCACCCTTACTTTCAGCAATGTTCTGAATAAAAATGTTTGTTCTGTATTTTTACCTTTGTCTTACAGGAATCTTAAAATATCCGGTAACCCTAGCTATTCTCAACGGTAGATCGAGTTAGAACATTAGTATCAGCCACTCAATTTCTGGGCTCCTGATAGCCAAGTGGGCAACGCGTTCGACTTCACTGAAAGCGGTCCCGGGTTCGATTCCCGGTGGGGGCCTACGTGCGAAATGACTTAAGCTGTCGAAGCACTTTTAACACTACTACTACTACTATACATTCAATTCCTACCAGATCGGGGTTAAATCCGAAAGTGCTAGAGATCCAATGGTTATGAAATCCTGTATAAAACGTTTGTTTTCTTCTAATTGCTCTTCTTAAGGCCAAAAAATCGAATGCTTCGAAAACTTTTCATGCGTGTCGATTTGGAGAGCACGATTCTTATTTGCCGTGTTTTTTGTCGCATCCCGTCGGAGGTCAGTGCGGCAGAACGGCGGCGGGAACCGATTTTACGATGACGATGAAAGCGGAACGCCCACGCGTGTTTAGTCGGTATGTTGGCAGAGAGCTCCCATCCGCACCTAGATCCCTCCCATTTCACTCACATTCCTTCCCTCAGCTACTTCCTCTCTTTCCACTTTCACTTCCTCTTGAATACCTTTCACTCCTTTTAACCCATCCTTTATCCCAACCTCTTTGGCTTTTTTAACGCCGCTAAAATTTCCTCTCTTAAAATCATTGGTATTTGAGTGGTTATCGTGCTAGCGCTCCAACCCCTAGGTCCCGGGTTCCAGTCCCGGCCAGTCGGATTTGTCCTGTTAGGGAATGGTTGTGTGTGTTCGTCCGTTGTAATTTTTTACGCCCACCACTGTAATTGTCCAGTAAATAGATATCTATGGGGGCATTGGGAAATAAACAAAGAAAAAAATAATTATTTACTCGAATCCTAGACGAGCTCAGTTAGAAGATGATCTCTTTATATGTTGTGGAAGGGAATTGAATTAATTTTGAATAACTGGAGTTGAATTAATTTAAAGATAAAATGATTGAGAATCCAGTCCATTCAATCTAAATAAAGCTTGGCGGATATAAATAGAAAGAACCGCAAATATCAGTAAACGCAAACATACTAATACGTTACCAAGATAAACGGAAGTAAAAATATCTAAGTGGCTGGAGTTCGAACTCCAATCTTTCGCTTTTCTCAAAGTGATAAGTAAAAAACATTTTCTTTATTGTTATATTAATATTTTTTCACAATTTGTCGCTAGGTAGGAAAGCTATAGAGATATCAGGGTAAAATACTTTCGCTATCTGACCTTAATTCACGCGCTGTAAATAAATTAATCGATAAATATAGCATTCTGATAACTTCGAAAGTAGATTATACAATCAAATTGCATTATCTTGAACCACGTATTTCTCGGATGGCTGGAAAGCAAAAACATCGTCTTGGACTCGTCTTCGTCATGAATTCGTCATGTCACCGTCAACAATACTTATTCTCCTTCACATCGCCGTAGTCCTTTACTGATATTTACGTGTGTTTGAGGACACCATTTCAATTCATCTTTGCTTCATTCATAACGTTAGTAGATATTTCTTTTGTTTGTTTTGAATTGAAAGAATTCGCTCCGGAATCATATTCGACAGAAACTCTCGTTAGCTGAAAACCAACTCCCATGTATTTTCGAATCCTGAAATATACTTGAACGCTCTCCAAAGAACTACAACTTGGCGAATCCTAAAATACTCCTGAGCAATGTCAAATCCTACCTATTTCTTTTAATAGTAAGCAAACGTGGGCAGCTACAACTGCTTTGGTCATTTCTGATTTTTTTTGCAAACGTTCCCTATCTAAATTCGTATTAATTACCCTAATCCGGTAACAGGAAGAATTCCTTAGTCTGTTAGGAAGGTTACTTTTTAGCTGAGGTATTAACTTAACAATTTTGCGACGGAAAACGGTAAATATTTGTGTAGTAGTAAACCCTTCTTCTCACTACACTTCTGTATTTTAACCTATAATTATTAATGCTGTTATTTTTGTCCTTCTGAGATTGGAAAAGTAAGGCATTCTTATCTATTCCATCCGTGCCTTCTTTCACTTTTCCGAGTTACTCCTCTTCTCCCTTTCCGACCGAAGCATCTGTGCTATTTACCTTCCATTCACTCTCACATCCTCTACTCATTGACCCGTTATTGCGGTTGCATCATCACGAGTGACTTTGCAAAATTTAAGACCTTGATCGCGCTAAATCCCATGCCCTTGATCCCTAGGTTTCTTCTTATCCCTTCAAGGAGCAAGGAACTCCATTGAGGGATTATGTCAAGCAATACATCAAAAGAGTTAGGCTAAAACACAAACGTGTATCGAAGTTTATATGACGTGCAACAACGTTGGGTTGTAGACTTTCTGGGAGATGTAGGTACAGCTATATTTTACAATGTATAAAATGCCAATCATACTAATACTTTTACGAATAGTTCGTTAGATGTCGTACTTGATTCCGTTGCTATATCGAGAATTAATTTCACTTAAAACTAGCCCAAATTCCTGGCTTTGCTCAGATGATAATAAAATTCTATTTCCTTAGGATAATTTTGCTGTTACTATAAGGCAAAATTTAAGACACAATAATTTGTATGTTTCGGCAAATAGTGGAGTACTAATATAACATCATCTATCAGTTAATACAGTCAACCTGTGGATTATGTGAAGATTAATAATAATCGTATTATTGTGTGAATAGAAAGTCATGTATGTATCACCTTTAATTTCTTCCCGACCTATTTTCATACGTGATGAGAGCGGCTATCAAGATAATATAAATAAATACATTAACTTCAACAACTGGATAAACAGGATAAATTGACTTTGACAACTGGATTGGTTGATTGGATGGAGCTTAAAACTGCAAAAATCTGACGAATCTTTGGCAGATTTGATCAAAATTGGCGTGATTTCAACCGATAAACATTCTTTCGAGATAATAAAAGGAATATTTGATGAATTAATTTTCTAATCACATAAATACCCAGGTTATATTCGATCTAACTTAAAATCGACCCCCTTATTTGAAAATTTAGAATTTTTCAAGTAACTCATACAAAAGTCGAACCTAGATATTTATGTCTGCAGCCAAATATGGCATATCAACACATGCACAACTTCACTTAAATCTTCTTGGAGCCTAAGTGTAGACATTATTTCTGTTAACAAATCTGTGAAAGGTTGTGGAAGAGGAAGGCTAAACACTCACAAGAGCAAATCGGATAAGACGATGATTCGTTAGTGGGAGGTTTTTTTAACAGGATGTGTTTTGATTTAATCACGTAATTAATTTAATTTAATTTATTTAATTCTCTATCAATCTTCGAATATTTATTCTTTAAATATTTGTTCATAAAATAGGCTTTTGCTACTTAAAATTTCGACCCAGATTGTACTTGAATTTTGTTCCTGAAAAGTAATATCTACATGAAAGTCGGTCTCTTAAATTAGCATTTAAAATGATCTAGAAAAAAACGATTATTATTTGGGTATTTACAATACGTTTATTTGAACCCCACGAGACCAATATCGCTAATAAATTAACTTGTGTCGGTTATTTACAAAGTTTAGAAATTAAGTGCAAAGTTTCATAGCTTTTCAACCTCTAGTTCTTGAGTTTCAGACAAGTATACGTACCATGCATAATCAAGATTCAATATAAAATTTCCTGTACTGACTTTTTGTACACATTGTGAAATAGGTTGAAATTATTAATGAGAAATTATTATGCTTCCTGTCCAATGGCGGGAATAGTTATTGCCGTTTCATCACCACACTGTCAGTTATCGTTAACATTAATTCATCACAGCTAACATTAAAAATATCTTAACAATTCTACTTTATCAGGTGACTCTCTGTGCCACCTGATAAAGCGGAACCACTTGTCTGTGGTGGATTAATGTTTCTACTTTTATAGGAATTCACTGCTTATAACCACGAGGGAAAATTACGGCGAAATAACGAAAATGGAAACGGAATTTTCAATAGTACGATTTTAGTAAGGTATTTACGTAGATGAAATATTTCATATATAAGTTACGAGTATATTTATTTCTATATTAGCTGATAAGTTATTAATACGTGCGACGTTATCGATCGTTTGAAAACACCGATAGTATAAGCTACAGAGATTATAAGAAATAATTAATCCGAGAAAAGTAATTTCCTACTCGTGCATGAGCTAGTGCTTTTGTTTATGCTCAAAGAGAGCAAATATTTGATATAATGAATCCTCAATAAGATTAACGAAGGGGATTTTATTTAAATTTTTAATCGATATTATGTAAGATACGCATTTATTGGAAACTTGTCTAAAAAATCTGCCAAACATACTAATACCTTCTGCACTGTAGGGATTAAATTTATTTCATTAGTTTATTGTAAGAAATCTATCATATTCTTAATTTTTGTTTGAATTCATTGCGCCGCTAATTCTTGATGGGTCTTTAATTTAAATGGAATTCCTACCTTTGACAGGAATTTTTAGTCATGCCAAATACATACAATTATTTTAGCTTTTTGTAGAAATATATCATTATATATTTAAATATATATTTGGAAAAACATCTGTCATTTGAATCACAGCGTAATTTCTTAGCGGTCACTTCCTGAAAACTATTGAAAGTTAATTCAAAGAATATCTTCCTTAGATTTTGCTGATTTTAAAAATCCATTTAGAGATATCTTAAAATAAAAAAAATATTTCCCTCATGTTTCTTATTTAGAATTATATGGGTATCATGTCAGATGTAGATGATCTTCAAAATTCTAATAACTGTGATAAAAGAAAGATTCCGGACCTCGTGTACTTTCAAATATTTACAGTATTCATTAATTTTTTGCGTCGTAAATTCTCTTTAACTTTATCTTAGGATTGGCATTTTTATTCAGAATATTTTGACCTGATTTTATCCTAAATATTCCGTTTCATTTTGTTACTAAAGGAGTATAACTTTGATGTCGATGCTTTTGTGATGTAAATCTCTCAAGCATTGCTATTTTCATAAGAGAGACAGCGAAATATCCTTATACTTTCTTTCGTGTTAATATTTCATTCATAAATATTCGATGAGAATGAATTTACTTCTGTCAGTTTATTTTTGCTGTTCTCCATCGCCATTGGTCGTTAGATGGAACCGCCAACTCATGAAATATTCCAATTTAACAAAAATTAATCGTAAAAATACTGATCATTCTGAAAAATTGAAATATTTTTGATTTAACTCTTAAATGTTTCATTCTATGTAGGAAGGACAGAGAGAGAACAAAGAGTATCGTGAGCTTATTTTATTTTTCGGTGTAGTCATGCTAGTGAAAATAGAGATAGAAGAAATATATAATTAGCAAGCAGTTAGGTAGTTGTTAGATCTTTAAGTTGAAGCACGTTTATCCTCATTGATTGATGAGGAGATGTATAGAATATATAAGTACTCTTACATAGAGTAGAAATTTTTCGGGTATGTGCTGGTCGCTAATTCGCTTGGATTTTTGAGCGAATGCACCATCACCTTAACCTTAGCAAGAGTCAATCTCCCAATAACCCCGCGACAATGGAAACTTTGAGAATAAGAATGTTACAATGATAACGGTTCTAAAATTTAACACCTGACGTAAAAATTGCTTTATGTTTAACAGCAAACTTAAAACTAAATTTCGTTGGTGTACCACAAAATCAATTCCCAACCCCCAGTGTGCCTTGGGATAAAATAGTTTGGCAGACACTGCCGTGAGGCAATATTATTGGCGTGAGACTATATTATCATATGGTATTATGTTAAGCATTAGGAAAAGATGTATGACATTGCACGGAAGAGCCAAGTATCTATTATTGGTGTTATGTTATTATTACTCATTCTCTATGTTCTGTGCTAATTCACCCCTACCTTAAAACAATTTGGATGTGAATTTAAAGAAAATTGGGAAATACTTTTCATTACTATTTAGAGGCCCTGTTAAAATCGGAAGGCATTCAGTTTACTCTTTTAATCTTTCTTTTATCAGTAACTTAGTTGAATGATTTAAATCGAAGGACGATATAATGTAGGTAAAAATTTCCTTGAGAATGTCATTGATAGCAGAATCGAAAAAGAAATTTTTACTTGTGTAGTTTTGGATACCCTACTGATGGTCATCTTCGAAGTAATAACATAGTGTTTACGACGGAAAACAAGGTTCTGGCAACTCCATGTTCCCTTATATTTTTTCTGGCAAAACGTATCAGTTGCGGCGTGATCCCACTCCTCCTGTCTTGCATTGAGATTCCAGCAGTGCCCCTCAGCACGATTACAGTTCGTAACGGTGGATCTCGACGACCAACAACCGACAATCAAAGGGTACGACCGACCGAAATGAAGAGCCATGCTTTTTTCGATGTCTGCAGGTCCTTGGGTTTATCTTAAAACATTTGACGATATACCTCGAAAAAATCAAGTTGGGGGACTATGCTAAATTCAAGTCTGTCACTACTAAACTACTAAAACCGTGTACACCACCAATAGTAGTGAAGTTCCGCGTTAGTTGAATGTTCCGCGCCAATGCCAATTGAAATACAGCTAATATATTTGAAGAATGCCCCTAAAAGTAACTGAATGTGTGCACTATATTGAATGAAATGCATGCTATATTCTCTGTGCGACTCTGTTTCTAGGATTTACTGGTTTACGTCTTACATAGCCCTCTTTAATAAAATTCCTTTAGTCGTACTCTCAGATCTCGTGCGAGCTGACATGGAAAAGACAGAGCTTTGCAAATTGAATTTACTCTGGCTACAGAGGAAAAGTACCCACATGCATATTTTGATGATTGGAATATTTTTCATTTTTTAATTGTTTAGTATTTCATGTAAAATTTATCTTTCATTTATTTAAGTCTCAGTCTCGTTCGTGACTGCGATAATATGAAAGTATGGATATAATAAGAAAGGTATGAATCAGATGAATTATGACATTTCTTATTGAAAACTGTGAAAACTATTTTTCATAGAGTAATTTTGTTGCACCCACGACGATACTCTCCACTCATGGCACCCTGACTCTGTGAGAAGTGGATAGACAAATAACCTCATTCCTCATCTTGCATAGTAACCCTCATTTCCTCACCAAAGCTTTTGGTAATTAATTAGGGGCGGTTTGAGGTTCAAACCGGCTTTCTGACTAAATACTGCACAGATTGAATGATGACGAAAAAAATGAAAATATTCTCTTTAGAGAAGCTTTTATGATCGTCAGACTGGAATCCTAAAATGAATTTTAAGTTCTTTGCCTATACTATATTATACGTACTTGTGATCGAATTTTTCTAACTCCAAACATGAAAAATTTTTACTTGCAACTGTCGGACTTAGAACACTATATATATTATGTTCATAACGATCAATGGCTTGAGAACTTCGAAAACAGTCTTAACATGAAAACATGATACGCCTTAGTTGAGATTTCTAAATTTATGAGCTGTGGTGATAATTTAATTTTTAGAGGAAGGCGCTGAAGTTACTCTCACTATATCCACGATTATTTCATGTTTAAAAGTAACATTCCACTGTGAACTTCTAATCATAATGTGTGCCCCCTGAATTTTCAATTTATTTTGTTTCTACATTCAGATTGGAAAGAAAACATTGCTCCGTTTTGCTGCATGTAAACAAAAAATACAACATACGGAAAGTTTTTATTAGTTACCGAGAAATTTTAAAATATTCCAGATAACTTCTGCCAATTGTAAGGTACTCAATCAAGGATAAAACCCGCTTTACCTAGAGATAATTGGAAGGAGCTTTTTGTGATAATCGTGAAAATGATAATTATATAAAATATATTTGAAAACGAGGTAATCGATGAGAATGTGTAAAAAAATGCGAAGGTGGTTCAGAGAAAATTTATCGTCTATCGATTTTTAGTCATTGCCGTAACAACTTGTTATTTGGTACTTAATTATATAGATACTCCAGATTCGAATCCCTGAAGTTCTTTTACTGAAAAACAACTGTCAGTTCAAATGCTACATTTACATGTTTTAATGTTAATATACCGAAAAATTTCGTTTGTTGTCTATTCTTATATTCTTAAGGGCAAAATTAAGAACTTCTCATGAAGAACTCTGTAGCAGGAGTGTCTAATACATAGCTCACCAGTGCAAGACGTGCAGTCCTACTTTTTTATAGTGACGTTAATCCCAAGTTATTGTAAAACTATTTATATATTGGAAGATTCATAATTTTTATGTACATACTATCGCCCACTATAATTTAGTAGCCTTCGATTGATTCACTAAGTAATTAATCATAGGTATATCATGCCCAGCGGATTTGGGAAATGGACAATTTTTGAAAAATTTATCATCCTCTTGAAATACATAGCAGCATAAATATATAGCAGTGATTAGGATTTCCGGGTGAGAATTACTTCCCGCACATTCTCGGGATTTTTTTCCGATTTCGCGTTTCCGGATCCCGAAAAAATTTAGTCGTGATCTCGAGAAATTTCTACTCTAAGAACCTTGATTTATCCGAAATGGAAAATAAACGTGCTAATTATCACTTATCTTTTAGAAATTGTCCCTATTTCTTGTTTCACAAACTTAACTGTCGTTACAACACTACATGCCAACATTTGATCAAGAAGCGAAAACAGTCCTGCGGAAAGTGTTATCCTCACTTCAGGAAAGGATAGTGCAAAAATATTGGAATATTCTCCAGTAAAATATTCTCTTTTGGAGCAAAAAACAATCAGAACAAAAAAAGGGTTGTGAATGCAGATAATATATTTGATTTTCTACAGAAAGAAGGCAGCTTATATGAAGAAACGCATTTTCTTATTTCCAACCAACGTCAGTGGAAATTTTGACATTGGGTAACTAATGCCCAATGTTTCTTAAGGTTTTCTTTTAAATATTAAAAATAAATGCTACTAAAGGTATTTTAATTAAAAGCCATATTAAAATTATATTAGAATTTGTATCTAGTAATAGGGAAATGTCATTTTGTTATATTTAGCGTCAAAGTTTCACTTATAGGAATTGCTGTACCGAGTCGCGAATTGTTACTGTTGTAGCGTTTATTACAAATTATCATCGAATATTGATTAAAAAGATTATTTTGGGAATTCCCCAGAATTTTCGGGAAACACGATTTCCCGATCCTGCTTCCGCATGATCATTTTAATTTAATTATACAATGAATTTTTATTAATTATCATCGTTTAAATATACAGCGAAGTACCACAACACATATGTGGTCCGCTAAGTCTCTGAAGGAGCCTATGCGAAAGCTTCCGCTAGCAAGGGCATGGGTCATCTGCTTCGTTGCGGCATTGTTTTAACATATGTTTCTCAGAGAGCTGGGTGCAGTCTCTTTCAAATTTCTGCCACCTGTATTTTCTTAAAGAAAGAGGAAGGATAATCTTGCATTTCGACCGGCGAGCATCGCTATTTTTGGAGGCATTGGCTTTGAAAAGAGAGAAGCGTCAATTGGCATACGAAATTCAGGAAAAGGAGGGAATTTCCAGCGTGTTGACTTGTACAATGGCTTCGTTCCAGTTCTTTCACTACTCTTGCATTTTAAAAAGGCGAATCTCGCTCGCATCACGCGTCGCGAGGACTCCAACGGAAATTTAACGGATCTCCAGAGCTCGGATCATTAATGGCAAGCACAAATAAAATTTTGTTTTTCTCATTCCTCCTAAATTTCAAGTTATAATTAAGGAAGATAAGGTTCGGGATTCGGAAATTCTGGAACCGTACCCGTTCGTTTAAATACTGAATTCTAAAAGGAAACATTGTCAAAATAATTACAACTTTATTTTCTGGTATTGGAAAAAGGTTTACTGGTAACACATTCATTCATTTTTTTCATTGACCATGCATTCGTTTATGAGCAAATATCCACCAGAAAATCGTTAGCCAAATCTATGTAAGTTAGCTTACTAAGTTCGAAGAACGGCAAATTAATCTTCGTTCAGAAAATTCGTAAGCGTAGTCAGTCGTTCGTTGGGGGAATCACAGCACCGGTTGTTCGCTAATAGAGATTATTGAATGGGGGATGGTGATGCTCTCCTTTTAGTCAACACAGTAATCATCTGTCGTAGAAAAGAATATACCATGGTCTTAAATTGGCTTGCCAAACGTTCCGTTTTGACCGGGACTGTCCCGGTTTAGAGTGATGGTCCCGTTTAGCTTTAATTGCGCCGCTTTTTGTGTCCAACTTATATAAAGTAATATACGATAGATTAAGACATCTTCAAAAGAAATAAAGACTAATAAATAACTGGCTTTGCGACACTGCTCAAAATAATAGTTGCCTACTAGCTCATAAATTTGGCAAAACCTAAGTTTGAATGCAAAGTTCCGGCTCTGTTTCGTTTTAAATCCCTTCCAAATTGTACTTGTCACGATTTTTTGCAATCAGAATATAGTAATTCTAGTCTTAAAGCAACTTTCTACATAACGGACTTACAGTCATCCCTTGCCACATGCTTATGGGCAGTTTATTCAAGGTAACATAGTTCCTTTTTAAAGCAAATCTACCTTATCGTGTATTTAAAAATACCTCTCAAGAACTCGCATGATAGCCTTTTGCTATCATATATATACGTCGATACTGAATAAGAAAAGAATAGTTATTTCAAGGCATTTCGTAAATACTATTTGAATCAGTTCTTTGATAGCTTTTTAAAGAGCTTGTATGCTCTTTTACTGTTGAGATAAATCTCACAGCTTCTTCTGCAATAGCTTTGAGCTGTTTCAACACTTTCCATTTCACATTTCTTGAGCCGTTCACAGTTATGATTTGCTCGAATTTTTTCAATCGATTGAACGTAAACAGCATAGGATAAATATAGAATGTGAAAGGATTTGCGCGTTTTGTTAAAATGTTTTGTATTTCACTTAGCAAAATTATTCTCGTTCCATAAAGTTATAGCAAATAGTAAGATTTGTTTCGGTTTTAATGTAGCTCTCGGTGTATTTCAATTATGAACACTCATTAAATGTTCATGATATAGAATCGCGGAAGTGCGCAAATGCTTGCGGATGAATTTAAAGCGGCGATGTTTTAGGTGGCTGAAAGATTTTCAACAGGTGAGGAAATCCCTGTTTTTGTATCAGTTTATCCAATCGTTCTAGAAGAATAAAATCTCATAATAATCACGTATCAGCCACAGCTTGGGTAGTTTTGTTTTCGTAATAAAAAATTTAAGGCGCAATGTCGTTACAAAGTTGTTTTCTGCATCACCTCCTAGTGGATTATTTACTGAAATGTATTGCCGCTCGACTTGATATAGTGGATATATGTTTTGTTTTCGAGTGAGATCGTATCTCGCGGAAACGCGATGGGTGAGACCGATAAGTCGGTGAAAGCTTTTACGTAATTGCCCACTTATAAGCAAGTCGTTACTGGAATCGTATGAGTGATTACGAAGCGACCTAACAACGGGAAAGAAAACTGTTGCTAAGTCTGCGCCAACTGACGAATCCTAGAATTTTATGCTCAGTGACCTTAAAGACGATTTTCCGCCAAAATGCTCGGGGCGGAGCAGAGGAGACCAAACAATTGGTGTTTTCTCGAATTTCTTCCGCTGGTCCTATTCCATCGCGAGTGGCTTTTCCTGTTGAGATGTTTTTCGTCACTTATCACTTAACGATCGGATTCTGAAACAAGAAAACAGCTTTTAAATGAATTGTACATCATCAGCTGTAGCGGTCGTAAAATTGTGGAACTTTCCTAAATTTCATTGAAAGATTTTAAAATTAGTTAAAGTTTATTATTAAAATTTTTGACATTTAATTATGAAACATCTCTTCTGAATTGTATACCGGTTAAAACTTTTTTAAGGATCGGGTTTCTACTGAATGTAGTGACATCTTACTAATTTTTCCCATCCTCTGTCTTCAAGTATGTCAACTTATTGGGAAAAAATGTATTATAAGGCTTAATTATTTCTGCATTTTTATTGCAATATAACTTACCCCGATCGCGGGAATAGATTTGGATAAGCGCTAATATTTATCTGGGGACCTTTTTCCTGTAGTAAAAGTGACATTCATTTGCCATTTAAACATAGCTTCCTGATTTGCAAAAGTAATCTTTTCAATGGCAGTATTTATAAAATTAAACTAGATTTTATTTTTCTATATCTTACGTCTAGAGCTCCTGGAATATTCGTTCCTGGAATTAGCGATGAAAACTACATGTATTCTTAGAAAATAATCCAAAAACAAAAATTCACGCAGAATGTTTCATTTTAGTCCAATTCTGGTGCTTATAAGATATAATCGAGTACCTCACCCTTCACTACGTGGAACCTACGTATTTAGTTCATCTTGAAAGGAATCGCATACAGTATTCCGGTTTCCACATTTTTTTTCACACACAGACTACCGGTTTCGACGTAAGAGAGTCATCAGGTCTGATAAAAGCAAACCGAAAAATACACGTATACACACTTGAAATATTGGCAGAAGGTGAGGAGAAGAAAGGTAGTCAATTGAAAAGAGAGGAGAAGGGGTGAGCGGAGGTGAAGGAGAGGTAGCTCATTAGATACTTTGAAATATGGATTGGATAAATTTTGAAATTGGAAACAATTCATACATTTTTAGCGTCAGAATTCGACAGGGTAGTCATTGCCTGACATGCTCTTGCGTAAAATCGGAGTTATCTGATTACCTGTAAGGAAAGAATAATATTTGATGGCTCACGAGTTATTTGGATGACATAAATAAATACCAGAGTCCCGCAGAGTTAAGTAAAGAATTTGATTCTTATAACAATTTTCAGGGATCAAGCCAAGGGGCCTTGCTTCCTCTCACGGTAGCTCCAATTCTATTTTAAAGTGATTGAAGATCTACAGAAATTGTGATAAGAAAATCAGCCCAAATATAAGCTCTTGTTAATACATCAGGCTACCCATTTATCGGAATACAATGACTTTGTTCCGTGGAACACTATTGTTCCACGAAAAAATTGTAAAGATTTCCCTAAAACTTACGAAGATTGGCAATTCTTGCAAGATTTTTAACTCACGATGAAGTTAAAACACATTAGGAAATCACGAACTCTTCGTTTTGTGAGAAGATTCTGCTGTAAATAAAACATGGACTCTAACTTGCATCAATTAATTATTACTAATATTTACCGCCTAGGCTACTTCTATTTGCTTGATATATCTGAGAATTGATGATGTGTTACGTCAGAGGAAAAGTTTGAGAAACCCTTCTCTAGACTCCAGTGCAGGTGCTTTTGAGGAAACTTATATTCCCATTTGTGATTTGATGTTTCCTTTATTTAAAATCCCGAAGATTCATATCCAGCTAGTTCCGTACCTAGAAAGTATTCGTCATTGATAAAATGCCCCAAGAATTAAATGGGAGAAGCAATTTTCAAAGAATGTAGCAGCTATGTGATTTATATCTACAATTAACCACTCCATTGCGAGGGCGTTGGCACGGGAGTGATTGAGAGTGAAATGTGGTTTGTGAAGGGAGGAGAGGTAAACAACTCCCATGGGGAATAGCGCTCCGAGTAATCGCCTTGAGCAGGTAATTTATTTATCGGCGCTCAGAGTGACCTTTATTTTGGAAGGGTATATTCCCGGAAGTTTTATCTTGTAGAAATTTTCTACGAGTACCTTGTTATCTCACATTTACCGTAGTTTTTTCAATTTACTGTTTTAATGAAGAGATGAATTTACAAAAACTAAACGATATTAAATCTCCGCTAGTTTCTTTCATTTGCAACGCAACATTTACATGGTTTCGCGAAATGCATCCGTGATGAATAGGAGTTTGAGATGTAATTAGATGAAGATAATATTTCAGCGGGTAGGGATGTCTCAAATGTCTTATAATTCATGAACTCACTTTTTAAACCGCTTAACAAGCACTTTTGTAAAATTGAACTGAAAACCCATATGACTTTCTAAGATGAAGAAAATTACACTCTCTGCAAAGATATGCAGGGTGAACACGTATCGGGATTATGAGAAATAATGTATAACATATTTGCAATATACAATACGGTAGTGTGAGAAAAGTGTACAGAAGTGTCCAGAAGTAAAACAAACCTGAAAAAAGAAGGGTACCCAACAGTTTCTGAAACACAGAAACAGAAATGTAGTACACTATTGGAGCCACTTGTGATATGACACACTCGGTAGTCACAGCAACGCATTTGGTTTTATTGTTTCTACGGTTGCGATACTTCTGTTTTTTCATTCAGGTAGGAAAAATTTTAGCGCATACAGCCGAGACTTACTAAATTACTCTTCCCTCTCAAATATGATTCTCGCCTTTACAGACATTCTTTCTATTCCGTATGTAGCAGAGAATAAACGGGTTGAAATAATAATTTCTCACACCCTTAATTTTAGAAGTTGTCCTTTATACGGTCTTACACGTATGATAGTTTTAAATAACAGTATAATTAATATTTCTCAATTTATTCTGGACAATGCATTATATGGATCCTCTGCATATTGATGTGAAGATTGAGACACTGATAGGCTATACCCGGTTGATGAACTATGATTCACCGGAATCTGTTAAAGCTATTTATTGACCGTGGAGTACGTTCGTCTCAGTGTAAGTAGACGTTCTCCTTCGTTCTGCTCTCTTTAGGCGCTTTAGGAGAAAAACGCCTCCGGGAGAAAAGTTATTTTGCTTCGCTCTTCCAACGCGTTTCTCAAGCGAACCGAGATCAGTTTTGCAAAATGCGGCCTTGAACTTCCTGTTCACACGACTCAGAGCTCCGAATGCCGGAGTTGCTGTAGGTCATGCCACCTCCGGTGTCTTATTCGGAGTATCGTATATTGCTTTCTCCTTCTCCATCATCTACCTGTTGAACACAAGCTCCAGTACGCGACGCCATGTAAGTTTCCCTGGAAACAATTACTTCATAAATATTGGTCACAAGGCTATGAGAAAGGAACGTGGGCCTTGATTTACCCGTAGCGGATGTATTTTTCTTGGAAATAGGCTTTTGTGTGATACTTAGAAAGCTTCAATGGTCGAATACCATATGGAATTTATTTAACTTTCAACATAAGAATAATATTTAATGTTTTTTACTGTATTTTTAGAGAATAAAGTTAAAATGCACTAATTTTACCGGTTTACCGCAAACGACATGCCGATATTGCTAGACGTTCTCGTATTGGTTAGGAAAAATGTTTTCGAGAGCTCTTTTTCCCTATAAGTACTATTTGCAGATAAAATTCATAAAATTCGTTAGGTAATAATGGCTTGACTTTTTTGACTATTCTTTATTTTTGCTGGGCCAGATGAAGCCGAGTGGCCCCCTTTTCCCCTGACCCAGCGCTCTTTCTATTTGCCAAGTACATATGTACAATGTATACACATAAATAAATATATACAAAGAAAAATATATAAATAGATAGATATATACATGGATATATCAATAAACGGATAGATTTATAGATGCATAAATAAAAAACAACAGAGTTCGATGTAAACATAGATAAAAAACCGAATGTATTCATAGATGAGTTTATACATCCTGAAAGTATAAAAGATTCACATTACATCGGTTGATTCCATTTGGGAATATTTTGCTTTGTTTGAACTCTCGGTTTCTGTGATCAAATTGCTAATCGAAATGAAGTTTTTCACTTCATCTATACGTTCTAAGACAAAGATGGAGGTAAAGTTACAATTCTTATAACAAAAATCCATCACGTTAAAAAACGCGAAAATAAAGTACTGTTTAGATAAATTTCGATTGAACTCTATTTCAGTAAAAAGAGAGAACGGATTCTTGGTACATAAAACACAAATAAGTGACGATAGGGATAAAACACTCGAAATATCTTTTTATAGATAGCCGTGCGTCTTAAAACCCAAAGATAAACAAGTGATTAATGTCGACATGACTGGTATTCCAATTTTCTTTCACTAATCTACCATAGTTATAATGCAATGCATCAGTATGGTACAGTAGATTTTAAAAATAAAATTGTCAGTGCTGTACTGTAGGCAGAGAAAGCATAGATATTCTGCAATGAGACAGAAACTGCTTATGTCCATACTTCTATGAATACATCTGAATATGCAGCGAGGAAGAATAGTATCTGTGGGCTCGGTTGTCAAGCGAGGGATTGCAGTCACCATGGTCCTTTACAACGTAGGAGAATAGACAACGACTTTCAATTGGGCAATTGGCCTGCGGCTGAATGAATTCGAGCGATGATTGGATAATGAGAGAGTTCTAAAAATGAGACCCTGTCTTTGTAAGAGCGCCCTCTGCTTCCTCTTTGATGACTGTTTGTCATGCATAACACACGAACGTCGACTCAAAATGTTGATGTGTAATACGTTGTCATTGCTCAACTGCCTTTATTCGTCTCTTTTAATCTCTTTGGTATTTGAATTTGGCTATAATTAATATTCATCCTGAACGAGATTTTTTTCTATTAGCTGCACAATTTTGATTTTAAAACTAGCTGTTTAAAATTTAATAAGTTCGTGTTCTCATTCTTTGAACTGTGTATTCATGTCACTCGACTAGCATAGAAATGAAGAAATGAAAGTTTAAATTGGTTTAAACATTAATTTCCTAACACTCAATCGTCGAATATTAGTTTGAATTTTGCACCTATTTTGCGAAATACTCTGATACTCTGTAACGTCTAAGCCTTATGTAAGATATAAATATTAATCAGGACCATATAATACGTACGATACATATTTACATTGATCGATAAATCTCTTTGCCAGAGTCTTAAATTAATGTGACAAAGGAAAAAGAGGTAGACGTGTAATAGTTAAAACTGTGTTGAACAGTGTGTTCAATCACTAAATGTTAGATTTAAATTCCTAAACATATAATATATAAATTAAAATATTATTGATTGACACGTCAGGCGTTTCAGTCGTGGTCATGTGATCACGTTTAGTGTCAATGGGCTTTGAAAGAGATTAATGATTATCTATAACTGATAAAGAATAAGAAAAACAAACGTCAATGGACTTTTTTTTAAACATAAGTATGTACGCGTGATTTAAACCTTGAACAGGTACGTAAGTTTTTTAGAAAATTTATCTGGATGAAACAACTATCACCTTTCCTATCTTTCTTACAACTAATGCGATTGTGCGTTACTTAAACTCTTAAGAATACTTTTGTTCGCTCAACTCCGTGACACCAAATTTTCTTCTGATAAAATGTCAAACAATTTTGAATTCAGAATAGATTTTTATAGATTATAAATACAGGACATTAGGTTCCAAAACGGGACATATGGTCAACCTACTTACGAGTCATTTCCCATTAACTTGATATTTAATACAAATTAAGGGTGAGGATATCAATCTGGATTTACTAAGGTGACTTTTACACAACTTTACAGCCGGCTCTCTTTGCTTCAATCGAGAATAACCTGATGTCCTCCTTTCGTATTATTTCTGAGGTCACAAAGGTTACGTCCGAGATTCCCTTTATCTCAAGGATGTGTATTTCAAACACAGATTCTTCCATTTAGCGCAGTAGACTTTAATGGTATTGCAATGTAAACTTACATAAGTTTGGAAATTTTAAAATTTCTAACTTATTTCAAATTTACTGTTCCTCAGATCTCTCCGTGAAGTTTGGGGCATCTTAGCTATTTTATTGCAAATGAAACAGAACTTAACTGAAAAAATGTTAGATATTCTGACTTATTAATTTATCGTGTACCTTTCTTTTAATTCTTTTTTTATCTTCGTAAGTCTTCGGAGTAATAAAATGTGGTAATTAACCGATCCCTTCAGGACGAAGGAGAGAGATAGTGTCAGTAACTTGTGATATGTTTTAATAACATTATAAAATTTTATTCGCAAACACCAACAAGTAAATTGCATAAGCTATAAGTCAATGTTATTATTCACAGTAAAAATTAGAAAACACTCCAAAAAGAAAAATCATTTTATTGAAGGTTTTTGAAGTTGTTTTTACTATCCACTATTATAATCATCAGTGGCCTATACCAGTCTTTCATCGTGGAAAGCTGTGACAGAGTTTTAAATAACACCAAAAAGTTCTTCGTAGCTTGCGCACATTGGCCTCCGGTTAGCCTTATGGGTAACGAGTTCGACATCGGTGAAAGCGGTCCCGGGTTAGATTCCGAGAGGGTGCTTACTTGATAAATGCCCTTAGCTATCGAAGCACTTTCAATATTACTTCTACTAGCTTCCACTAAGTTTTTGCTTCATCACGACCGGTTTCGCCAATAACGGCAATCATCCATATGAAATAATATGACAATATTAATTTATTTGCTGTTTTATTTGTGTTTACGTGATAAACTTGATGTCTTGATAGTTTCATAACGCTGAACGATGTTTTAACGACAGTATCAAAAGTGTTTCGTAAAATTGCCCGACATTAAATCGGATAATCGTCATTTGAAGTAGAATTTTATCGACAGCTTATCATCGTTTGGAGCTGATTTTAGCGTAATTATTGGCCGATTTGATTTCTTGTTACTTTTCCGAGAGGTTAAATAGTAAGGATTGATTATCTTGGAGGAGCTTTGATAATGATTTGGAAGTAAAGGAGTAAAATCAATCGTCTGGGAGATAAAGCGTTCGTCGACACAATGGTATCTCAGTGTTGATTTGTCAGCGGTCATCGACGTACGCCAACGAGTAGTCACCGAGGCGTTGCGACAGACTCGAGATGAGTTCCAAGAGCGATGCTCTCGAGCTACCATTATACAGAATAACCTCATACATGAGTATCCGTGGAGCCATAACCAATCACAGTCATACCCTACAAGAATTTATACGTTCTTTTTAACGCTCAGAGACAGAAACAAACAATAAAACAAACGATTTACATCGCGAAAAAGTTTCAAGCTCTGCCACCCTACTCCCCGTAGAGTCAGTATGAAGCGTCTTATTGCATTCCATCGGAGACCGCTGTGCGATCGGTCTTCGCAACATTTTGAATTTATATACACATTGAGTTGTGTCGTTGAATATATTTAATTCATGAGTTTCTCGGCGTTTTCATCATATGTGTTTTGATCCGTAATATTTGCATCAACTCATTGTGGAAAAAATAGAGTTTAAAATTAAATCAGAGTACCTAGCGAAACCTTACCAAAATACTGCATTAGTCACTTATTTAACTTAAATAAATTTAAATTAATTCAATTTAAATAAAGAAAAAAACGTGTAATTAAAAAAAGAAATGAAAATTAACTTAAGACTAATTTAGTAAAAGTGAAACCTCGGTCTGTGAGTGACTTGGTTTGTGAGTGTTTTGCAAGACGAGCAAAACTCGTATTTAGGCAGGCAGCATATACATGGAGTATATATATGCGGTTTTGACTGCCGAACGTCACTTGATCATTACTTCCATAAGAATCATTATTATGTATATGAATGTATTTAGGTTTTGGAACGAATTTTGATCAACTGAGTTTCCATTATTTCTTATGGGAAAATTGCTTTAATATACGAGTGTTTAGAAGTACGACCACGTTTTCGGTTATTAATTATGTTTATTAATTATGTTCACCATTCAAAGTTTGAATGTAGTATGTGTAGTAAATTATAGCAAATATGAAAATTTAAAACAGTTCAACTCGCGTGTATTTAGGAAGCAATCGGTTTCAATGTACGAGTTCTGACACAAAAATAGCGGGAATACTCTCACTACTGAGGAATTAGCATTTTTGGTTAATTAAAATGATTGTTATTATTAGTTTGTTATGACCGGAAGTGGTAAAAACAATGTATCTCTTTAACGGCAACGGTAACTTGTACCATGAAATCTTGGAGTACTACGTAACATTCATCCAAATGCTCTACGGTAGCAATAAAGGGAAAAACGTAGATTTTTTGTAATCATTAGTCGTCTTATTTTTCGTTTTGTTAGGTTTAATCAGGCATCAGTGCTTCCATGCGAACTTCCATCTCGATACTTCAGTATTTAACAAAAGTTTTATCAGTGAAATTATTAATAATAATAGTAGTTATCTAGTCTCATCGAGGGGGGAAATCGAATTAAAATTAGTGATTGGTATTTGGGCAGTTGTTTTCCACGTTAAAGTGTATTGTTTACATCATGCGTTAATAATTGTAAATGATAGGATTGTTGTTGTGTCATTTGCTTCATATGTTTTGGGCAAGGAGCAAAGAAAGACTACTTTTCTCTATTGATCCGGAACATATTCCGGAATGTATACTTGTGAGAATGATGACTACTTGGTGCCGCTGAGGTCAGGGACATTGAGATTTGCTGAAAGAAAGACATCAAACAATCTGAAGCCGAGACGAAAAAAAAATCCCTCGCGCTAGTTCCTGTCTGATAACAAAAGGGAAAACTCTCGATCCGCCTGCACATTGGCTGTTGTTCCATGTGGAACAAGGTCATCCGATTCATGGTCGGAGTTTGACCGCCGCAACTCTTTCAAATGAAAATAGGAAAAGTGCCGATTACTCGAACGATTACGTCAGTCTAAAGCCGGGTCTGAGTCTGACATCCAGCTGATTTCTTTCCTAGAGATTTTATTTTCTTACCTACGGATCAATTTTAATAAAAGGAGCCAATTTTTCGCCTGTTTCCGAGCACACGAATAAGTTAAATTCAGTTTTTTTTACAGACTTTCTGGATACGTTTAGAAGATCGAACGAATGAGGAATTAAAAAAATATCACTTCAAGTTATGCCTCTGAAAAGACTATTTCAAGTTTTTGCATGAAAGTTTATTTTCCATTGCAAATTGTTCATATTTATATCCATTTCTAAATTTTCATGTTTAGAAATGATTCTGAAAGTGAAATTTGAATATCCTTGGTTTATTAGGATCCTTATTTTCTGTCATAGCCTTAGTTTTCATTATTTTGGTTTTTTGATATGATGCATAAAATTCAGTTCCATTATATCTAATACGGATTTTATATTAAATCTTATAGTGCCTTTATTTATGTTGTCCTTTTGTTTCCACTTATTAGTCTGAATAGGAAATGTGCAGTTGAACACCTATGGCATTGAATTAGATACGAATATGAACGTGATGTAAACTTTTTCTATGGGAATGTGAAAACAAACAGTTTCACTCTGAATCCTTCTTTGTATCGTACCGCCAATATTATAATTAAAAAGGCAATGTACAATTTTTGTGTGCCTATGACATTTGGATGATTTTGAAAACCAGCTTTATAATCGAAATAGTTTTTAACTTGAAGAAGTTATGTTTACCTTAGAGTGTAACATGTTATGTATCGCCTAAAATGTTTTAACAATCGCAGATAGTTTGTTATGGATTCGAACGTTATGTATGTTTTTACGGAGGTTTCTTATGTATTCCGAGTAAACTTTGCACTGGTAACATTCCCTTCTGGCAATCTTTTCCATTTCCAAATCCGCACGGAATAAGAATTTAGGATGAATTGAATTTTAGAAAATATTTATGCTATATGACTTTGAAATGTTTTTCGTGTTGGTTCCAGAGTATTTCGTGAGAATGGAAACCAAATAGAAAATAATAGAGTTCGAAACATAAGTTTACTTATAATGGATATTCATTGTATAGTTATGTATCCTTCAGAAACAAAATAACAAAATTCCTTTTCAAATTACCAATAGAATCCTGGGCTATCATGTAGAAGCTCAACTTTGCCTAACATTCGCATGCGGAAAGGCGCATACTTTGCGCAAGCTTAACGGATGTGTCGTGAATGTCGGGATCAATTCCACTATTCGTGTTTGAATAGTAACAACAGGCAATGAATAAATTGCAATCCATTGTGAGGGCGGCCTCGGATGCCAATACTCCAACCTACCACATTCTAAGAAAATGTCTCATCATGTCTCTTTTGAATAAATATATTTAAAGTTACGGCATGCTCTTAAAAGTGTTTCGACAGTTAAGATAATTTCGCACATATTGGAATCCACCGATTATCGAACCCGGGACCGCTTCCGCCGCAGGCGAACGTGCTGCTCTCTTGGCTATCCGGGAGCCTGTGGTATAGAACTACAGTTGCACATTAACAATTTTTTTCATAAACTTAGTATGCTTATTATTATAGTAATTATTAGAGCTCAAATTTCTCTAGTTATGAAATTTTAAAATACTTTGTTCGTCATGTATGTTATACATAACTCCATTTCGATCGCTTTCATCGTGTCACTCAATAAGACAGTTACATAATTACAATAGACGACTTTATCGACCTATATTTCGCCGCGATGTTGTACCATCGTGTCATATGTATATCCAAAATATCTAGAAATGTATTCTCAAACAAGAGAGGGACTCAGAAGGATTCCCCAAAAAATAAAAGAAAGCAGTAAAATACATCCTATAGCCCCTGTATGTATATTATTCTATCATCATGACGAATTTGATTTATACTTGATAATAGCATTTCTTGGTTCTTTTGGAACTAATTCCGTCCCCGTATACATCATTTGCTACACGCTCTCCAAATCCTAGGCGACTTTCACAATAATTTCACAAACTAGAGGCATATTGAAATAGTTTCGATACATCGAATATTGTTTACCATCCAAAATCGCGAAAGATTTTACATTTACCAGCAAATTTAGCAAACGTTAATGTTGCTGTCGGTAAAATTTTGGTTGCTACTACAGTAGCACCGACGCTTTAACCACTCCTTTTTTTAACTTTTATTTCGCACTCGTCACCGAATCCTTTGGTTATCACGGAAATGTTACCTATTATACTATGGACACATTTTATAATTCATTTTGAATTGCATTCATTGATATGATATTATTTAAATAAAATAAATAGAAATCGGTGGCAACAATGACGGACGCCGCAGTATTATCAAGAAGAGTGGAAATATCCGATAAATTTCAAAATAATGACAAATCAATGACATTATCGACCACAAACTACAAATGCATCACAAAAATAATATATATTGCAGTTTTAGCAACCGAATAAGTCAAAAGCGGTAGAAATCCGTTCGCATATACGTATTTTTAATTAAGGAAAGATTAAACAATTGCACTTTGGAAAAAATGGCAGTAGTTTTCCTGTGGGCTTCTATGACTTGTAAATCTTACTATAAAATTTTTGACGGCACGGGCAGCTATTCATAGAAATAAATAGCGATTTTCATCGTTTATTTGTAAAGATAAAGATTGCGATCCTCGGTATGGTTATGCAAGCGTTTGATAAAGGTATCCTGAGCCGAGTGCGAGTGATTAAGTAGCACACCGTCTTTGATTTTGAGTTTTCATGGCAGTTTTTGTGGAAACATTACATCTCAAAGATATGATTGTTCTTATGGATAATCCAGGGTAAAGAAAATTCTGACATTTATAACACAGAGTTGAAGCCGTAAATTTGTGTAACTCCATCTCAGGAATTTAAACATAAAATTTTGTTGTTTCAATTTCTGAAATTTTGAAAATTCTGAATTTTTACGTCCTGTTTTTAACGCGTTAACACTCAAATAATTTTGTTTTTCATTTCTCCTCAGATGGCCGTGAAGGAAATTTTTCGGCGGATGCGCCCCGTGCAGCTTTATGTGATGCTTGCTCTCACTGCTCTCTTCTTCGTCACTGAGTTGGTCGTCAGTCACGTCACTCATGCCCTCACACTCCTTGTCGACTCTTATCACATGCTCTGCAATCTCATCGCTCTAATCGGATGCATAGCCACCGTGAAGGTTTGTAATATGATAGATAATACAACTAAATACGAATACTGCCGGATGTATTGTCCACTTTAGCTGCATTACAAAGCGCACCAAACTCTTGTGCTGCGCG
This sequence comes from Ladona fulva, assembly GCA_000376725.2. Lineage (NCBI taxonomy): Eukaryota > Metazoa > Arthropoda > Insecta > Odonata > Libellulidae > Ladona > Ladona fulva. Next base: position 698,759 of record KZ308693.1, on the reverse strand, counting down.
AGGGTGCCGTCGAAAAGGCTGTTTGATAAACACGTTAACTTAATTTTGAGATGATAAAACTAAATTTTACCATCCATGCAATAAATTACCGGACTGTACGAGTGTTTAAGGTATTCTTTTCAACATCCGTTTAGCTAAGGCTTCGTCTACTTGAGTTTTTTCATTGCCTTTGCCTTGGACATGTCAACTGATATTGAAACAATCAGGGACATGCGGGGTATTTGTCCTCATGATATTTAGCCTCTAATGGAATCGGCTGTAGTATAATTTCATTTTCGTAAGAGTATATATTTCAAATGATAGTAATCAATATAGGAATTTCCTTGTATAAAACGATTTCAAACTTATTACGTGTAAATGAACGCAGCAAAGAATTAGAAGTAAAAAATAAGTATATTTAAAATATACAAAGAAATCACTTGTGTTTTAGCTACAAAAAGAGTTAATACCACCTAATTCAATTTCAAATTCGTCCCCCGAGAGTTTGAAAAATGACAAATTTGGATGGAGTGGAAAAATTTTCACCATTTTACCAGATTAAATTGGAGATAATACATTAGGTACAGAATTCAACTTCACTTTTTTGTGTCCTTTGTATTTCATCGATAAGTTTCATGTTTTCGGTAAAAATGATTCACTGCTTCTGCGGAAATAATAACTATAATAATAATAACAAAAATAATAATAATGATCGGATTACATGTATTGCTCTATTTTCTTTGTATAGTTGACTACTTTTAGATTTAGATTTGCACCCTGCAAGCCGCCAGTGGCGTATGGCAGGGGGTGTAGAAGTTAGCTTCTTGTTGTATCGCTGTAACATGAATGTTTTTTTTAAATCTCCTCAAACATACCATTTACCTCAGCGCTCTTCGATTTTGGAAAAAAATTATCAAAGAATAGTAAAATAAAATCATCATATAAATTCTGAAAGAATATATTCTGCAGTGTTACGATATATTCAGCTGTAACAATTTATGTTCATTCATTCTTCATCATTAGTATGGTGGCGGAGGAGGCGAAGATGCAAGCGAAGAAAAAGTTCGTCAGTCAAATTCAAAAGAGAGTGTTTCCGGAGAGGAACTCAAATCCACTCCAGGGGGTGAGGTAGTCGCGAGGAGGTGCGACGCATCTGCAGAAGGAGTTTCAGAAGGATGCATGAGTGTTACTCGTTGCCATGGGTATTCAAAGGTGAGAAATAATACGATTCAGATACTTATTATTCATTTAATGTATAATTATGTGTTTAATGAAGTTTTTACTGATTTAAATTTTTAAATATAATTATTAGGTACTTAATTTTCTTTCTCAATTATTATGCTTATCTAACAATCTATTTAGCTGCCTTATCTTTTATTGTTATGTAGAATTCAGTGGAGACATTACCGGGAAAGCAAAACCAAAGTAATCGTCTCGTATCTGAGAGAAGGCTGAGGAACACCTTTGGCTGGGCACGCATTGATGTCTTAGTTCTTATGAGTGGCACTGTGTTTTTAGCTTCTCTCTGTTTCTCATTGATAGTGGAGGCACTTCAAACCCTCTGCCACATTGGCCATTCTGTAAGTATACATTTTTTTCTTAAATATGTGTCTGTAATAATTGTTTGTGTTGCAATGTTGCATTTCTGTGTTCGCTATTTAAATAACATTCTTAAGGCATGAAAAACATGAGTAAATAATTTATGCATTTCATATGTTATGGGCATCATTTCTTAGCTCAATTTTGTTAATGATATCAATTGCTTTGGATGAGTTGCATAATTGGTGTTTTCTAACTAATTTTTTTCAGTTGAATTAATGAATCATATTTTTTGCTATTATAGGTGTTCTCATAAATATATGTTGTTCTTAATTTTACCAAAGGTTTTTGTTATCTTTTGCTTTTGTTATAAATTTAACTTTTTGAAATTATCTGAAAGACTTATAATCAAATAATAATCAAATGCTGTATTTGGCTCAGATAACTGAATCGAGTTTGGCTTTAGTAGCAGATACTGATAGGAAATATGTGAATTGTAAATAATTTTATGAATTCATTTTGGATATTTTTTTTCTTTATACAAGATATTGATCAGAATTAATAAATTATTACAACTTTATAATGTTTTAATCCACAAAGGAATTGGGTCTAAGACTGTTAGTTTGATTTGCAGATGTGAGCATCATTAATGATTAATTACTTTGTACAGTTGGATGCAAAAGTTTCCTAAATTCAAGAATATTGCCATTCTTACCAATCATTATTTGATCTAGAATATTCCATGAATAGCTATTCATTAAATTCATAGAATTAAAGTTCTTGCACTATATAGTGTTGCTCAATTTTCTCCAGAATTAAGGACTATGTACAATTAGGAAAATCTTTGCATTAAGCTATACAACTATTTTATTATATTTGTTTTGCATGAAAACTTACATTTCAGTTATGTTTTCTTTTGTAGAAGTTTCATCGAAATTTGTGGCTAAGATCCGAAACATCACTTTGCATGATTTTCTTTTATTCATAAGCAGTACAGTGTCCTCACAAGTTTTATCAGAAATAAGAAGTTGAATCATGACATCTGACTGTTATTCAATGGGTTACAGTTACAAGACTTGAGGCTCTTTCACTCAGCGGGTACTGAGATATTTTGAATTATTTGAATGATTGATAGGCTATTTTGCAATATACCCCATAATTAGGCCTATAATTACTTACTTACCCCATTCTTACATCCTCTCCAAAATTTGTCCTTTAATCTGACTAAGATCATGGAGTATACAGAGAAGGGTATTTTTGGATTTTCATGGTATCTCAAGGTAAATGTTTTGTTGTTCTGCAATGCAAAGCCAAAAAAACCAAATGTCTACCATGATGTATTTATTCTTAATTTAGAATAAAATTTTCAGTATAATTACATTTTTTATTATGAGAGATTGAGAAATGAGATCATTCCATGAGGATTGCCATTTCTGTCATCCAAATTTCAATTACAGCACTTTCAGTTTGACTTCTACAGATTTAATTGATTATTTAAACTGTTTTTCTGCATATTTGCCCTATTTTTATTTTTGTAAGGAAAATAAATTTTCCATGTAATTCTGGTGGTGGTCAATTGGAATGGAAGTATTTAAGCAGTAAGTAAGAGTGACTGACAAAACTGACTACAACAAAATTACTGATCTACTGACTAAGGAAAGATTAAGGTATTTTAATAGGAACTGGTACAAATAATTAATTTCAGATATTCACACATATCTGATTTGATGCATGGCATATACTTCAAAGATTCTTAAGATCATTTGTAAATGGCCTATTTTGAAAGCATAATTTCACATTAACGTTTATAATACCTTGGCTAACAAAGAAAAATTGTTCTGGAATCTTATTCCTTAGCCAAACCGTGATGTTATCTTTTNTTAAAAAAATAATTTTGTAATTTACATCAGATTTTATTTTTCTCGTTTGAAAGAGAATGTGACTAGCTTCATCTTCAGATCTGAAGATGTCTGTGGAAATTACAAAGGTATTTCTCTTCAAGTATGTCTTCATTCCATAAAGTCAAGCTTGAGCATATCAGGCAAATCCTCATCATTATCTGAGTACAAAAGAGAGACAAATAACATTGTTATATGTACTTGACTTGGCTTTTTAGCAGCGTCATTTTTCTGGATAACTTTCATTGTATTTGTTTATGATGAAGTGCAATTTTGATTGCTATCTTTATTTACATAATGATTTTTCTCCTTGTATGATTAGGCTACACATTCCATCAGGGAAGTTTTCTCCACGTCACTCCAACTGGTGATGTTGTGCTGGAGAGGGCTGTTACCCAAGATTCTGTCCGACATAACAAGAAGATGGTGAATTTATATATATATATATAAACATAAATGTACAGAGCAAAAATATATAATCCTGTACTCAGTTTAAAAAAATATATTATTCCAAACAAAGAATATGAAAATTGTTCCCAGTAACTTATTAACTACGGAAGTAAGTAAATCTGAAGGTATAGAAAGTATGTTCATAACTGTAATGTAATTCAGCTTTCTAAGAAGGAAAAAAGAAAACCCCTTGAGGATGATAAATTTTTCATAAAGTTGAGTAACCTCTTTAATTGTTGTTTCGAAACATTAGAGAGATCCTCTTTTTGTAAGATGAGAAATTAGACTTTAAATTTCAGAGCTTCCTTTGGTAAATGCTTTATGAGCTAGATATGGACATTAATTTACAGGTGAACAATGAAACAATCATTATCATCCTCACTGCATCAGAAATTAGAGGAAGTTTGCATATTACAGCAGAAGTTTTGTCTCCCAAATCATCCTTTAATTGTCCCAAAAAACAGTAATTTAACTTCTTTTAAAGAAGACATAGCAAAATGAAAGAAAGAATATTTGGCTATTGGTTTTAAATATCACTAATGATTTAATTTAAAATGTCTTACAGTTTCATTGCACTTTTATAATGATTTCTATAACTAATACACACTAATAACACTATCCTCCATTGCTTCTTTATGATTTTCAAGAGTAGTATTTTCTCTGATTGATGTTCATTTGTGTATATTTCATATGTTTCAGGATTTAAGAAATAATCTGGAAAATTAAAAGGATAATATAACTTATCACATTAGAGGTGCTATAGTGTGGAGTTTGGCTACTAATAGAAAATCTTCCCCCATAAAGTAATAAAAGTTACTAAAATAATTAATAATTATATCATTACTTTTCTATATTATAGTAACATCTGTTTGCCAATTCAAATAACACAAAGTGAATGTTTTACTCTGAATATTAATCTGGTTTTTGAACATTTTATAAATCACCTTATTTAACAATAGCTTATTTACTTGCCATTTCACTTGTATGTATCTTTAACTATTGCTTGCAATCAGAAACTACTGTTTTTTTTCTTTCAATGTGATATAATTGTTTAACCAAATGAATGACAAATTGGACCACTATCACATGTGTGCTAGATGAACTCACAGCAGTGCTAACAAACATAATTCAAAAGAGCCTATTAATCAGCCCATTTAATTATTTATACCTAAATTTATAGGAAAAAATTATACAACACTTGTAAATGGGGAGAATTTCTAGAAAAAACTGAATATCTACTTCAGCTTTCAGTCATTGCAACCTTTGGAGAAAAAAGAGGGGCTAATCTCATTTACTACATATATTGTCAACTTTCAATTTCACTACTACTGGTAAGATTTNTTCTCCGATTGTCTCGACCCATGTGGCCATCTTATCATGATGGTAATGCTTTCCTCCTAATACGCTCTCTACAATATCTTTAGCGATAGGCAATAGTACTTCTTCTTCTGACCACAACGGACCCTGAACGTATCACCAGTTGTTATTGTCTTACTGATATGCTAATAAACACATCATGAATTACTTTACCTTTCATATGTGTTGTATCTTTTCTAGCAGTAGGAATAAAAGTAAGGAAAAAATGTCAATCTGCTGCAAAATTTTCTACTTATTTGGCTTGACCACTAGTACCCTAATCATACTTGATTTGGCATAGCACTAGATCAGTTCCAATCAACTCCTTAAGGAACTTGAGGAATCTGGAAAGATTGCCAAGGGAAGGGAATTAATACTGAATTTTTTTATGCTTCTAGGCATTACCATTAATATTTAACTAGAATAGAATAATCACAGTGATGCTCCTATTGGCGATACATTCCAAATGCTATATGTCTATGAGATGAAAATGATTACCACAAGAGTATTGAAAAGTGGCTTACTATGCCTCTTTCCATAGTCATTTTTAGTTATGGCATTCTATTTTGGGGAATTTAACTAACGTGATGTATATTTATTTTGATTAAAGTAAGTTATTAGAAGAATACACAGAATAAAACCTGGGGAAACTTGTAAGCCCAAATTCATAAAGCTGAATATTAGGAGAGTCTATAGGCATTGATATGCTGACCACATGTCACTCACTGTAAATGACACCTGGCTAGGCCCTATCCTTCAAAGGATGTTGCGCTAGGACTTTATTACTTAGTGGAAATATTTATAAAAATTTCATGTTGTAATTTAATAATGGATCACTCTTTAGGCATTTCAGTTTGTATTATCCTTTGCTACAATAATTTGCTTTCATCCTAAATTAAATTATTTACTGAATATAATTTGTTCTTCTTTTCAGTGAAAGAATCTGGTCTCATATTACTTCAGACTATACCAGATCATATAAATATTGAAAGCCTTCGGAGCCGCTTATGTGAAGCATTTAGCGCTGCTGTAGTAGGTGTGCACGATTTGCACATTTGGCAGTTAACTCCTCAAAGAACATATGCCACAGTTCATGTTGTCTTTGCTAACTCAAAGGTAACCCTCAGTTTTACTTATGCCTAAAATAAGGTTGTTACTTTTTTAGATGAAGCTTTTTAAAATTCATTAGCTCTTTGCTGCTTATTTTTTCAACTCTTTTTTAAACTCTAAGTTATAACAAAATTAGCATAATTGAGTTAAAATTTGAAGGCTTATCTTATTGATATATTTTAATTTTTGCAGAATGTATCATCTGTAATGAAACAGGTGACAGAGTTCTTCCATGAACAGGGAATTAATCATGTGACCATTCAACCTGATTTTCTTCACTAGAATAATGGAAAATATTTCATACTCAGACTACAGTGTACTCTGGCTAATAATAATAATTCATTCTAGAATCTCATTTGTTAACCAAAATTCTTTTTCCATTAATATACAGAATTATGAAGTACTCAGCATATTAACTAAATTTTCTTTTGCCGGTAAGCTTGAATGGACAGTAACAATTTTTTTGGTTATTTCGGAATTTCTTATGCATTTGTAACTTTACATACACTCTAAAAAAATGTGCACATAAATCCTCATTCTTATTAAAAAAATAATTTTGTAATTTACATCAGATTTTATTTTTCTCGTTTGAAAGAGAATGTGACTAGCTTCATCTTCAGATCTGATGATGTCTGTGGAAATTACAAAGGTATTTCTCTTCAAGTATGTCTTCATTCCATAAAGTCAAGCTTGAGCGTATCAGGCAAATCCTCATCATTATCTGAGTACAAAAGAGAGACAAATAACATTGTTATATGTACTTGACTTGGCTTTTTAGCAGCGTCATTTTTCTGGATAACTTTCATTGTATTTGTTTATGATGAAGTGCAATTTTGATTGCTATCTTTATTTACATAATGATTTTTCTCCTTGTATGATTAGGCTACACATTCCATCAGGGAAGTTTTCTCCACGTCACTCCAACTGGTGATGTTGTGCTGGAGAGGGCTGTTACCCAAGATTCTGTCCGACATAACAAGAAGATGGTGAATTCTATGGGAAGCAAGAATGGAGAGAATGACTGTCCAGTAGAGTCAATGCCATGTAGTGAAGTAGTAAATGGCATATCTTCCCAATCAGCTATTGTGGCTGCCCCTGCAATGACACAACCATCACCAGCTGCAGTTGCTACCTCATATTTACAAGCTGGAATTTCAGGGACTCCTCCCTTGAGACAGGGACCAAAAGAGATGTTCAGAGATGTTATTGGTGAGTGATTGTTTGGTATTTAAAAATACATTAATTTACTTTAACTTCTACAAATCATTTTATACACATTCCTAAAACAATGAATTACTTTTATGTTTATGAGGTAGATATACTCCATAGATAGTTGTAATAATAAGTAATCCAAAAAAAGTTAAAACATTATGTTAAATAAGCTGTGGATACTTTTTATTATTTTTACTGGTTAAACCTGAGCCAACAAATAAACCTAAATTTGCAGTATTAAGTTTACAAAAATCCAAGAAAATTGTTAATCGTGCTGGAAGCTTTACCCATTATTTTGTCTTTTAAAAGCGTTCATTAACTGAATTAATTTTGATATTTTGTTTGGAGTGTTTCTTTCTTAGTAAATTCTGTATTTGTTTCTTCAAGAGCTACTTTATCTTTCAAACTTATCAACACATTATTTATTAATTAGAATTGTTCTTCGTTATTTCTAGGATGTGTTTTGGTGATAGTGTGTTCCATAACTGTGTACTTCACTGATGCACAAGTAGCAAAATATGCTGATCCAATTATTTCCATATTTTCTGCTGTTATTCTTCTAGTTCTTAGCTATCCATACAGTAAGTATAATTTCATTTTTTGTTATTGATCAGAATTACATGAAGTAGGCTCATATTTTTAATGCCTTTGCTCTGATTATGATTTTAGGGAATGCCTTATGAGAAAAAAATTGAAAATGACTGAGGGCAAATTGAAAATGACTTAATAACTATTAAGAAATAACCTCTTTGGTACTTAACCCTTAGATATGCATGCTGATATATTGGCACCTTGAGTGTCTAATTGTTAAGCTACATGTTTGTAAATCAACTCACATTACACACACTTATACTCATATGTGTTGTATCTTTTCTAGCAGTAGGAATAAAAGTAAGGAAAAAATGTCAATCTGCTGCAAAATTTTCTACTTATTTGGCTTGACCACTAGTACCCTAATCATACTTGATTTGGCATAGCACTAGATCAGTTCCAATCAACTCCTTAAGGAACTTGAGGAATCTGGAAAGATTGCCAAGGGAAGGGAATTAATACTGAATTTTTTTATGCTTCTAGGCATTACCATTAATATTTAACTAGAATAGAATAATCACAGTGATGCTCCTATTGGCGATACATTCCAAATGCTATATGTCTATGAGATGAAAATGATTACCACAAGAGTATTGAAAAGTGGCTTACTATGCCTCTTTCCATAGTCATTTTTAGTTATGGCATTCTATTTTGGGGAATTTAACTAACGTGATGTATATTTATTTTGATTAAAGTAAGTTATTAGAAGAATACACAGAATAAAACCTGGGGAAACTTGTAAGCCCAAATTCATAAAGCTGAATATTAGGAGAGTCTATAGGCATTGATACGCTGACCACATGTCACTCACTGTAAATGACACCTGGCTAGGCCCTATCCTTCAAAGGATGTTGCGCTAGGACTTTATTACTTAGTGGAAATATTTATAAAAATTTCATGTTGTAATTTAATAATGGATCACTCTTTAGGCATTTCAGTTTGTATTATCCTTTGCTACAATAATTTGCTTTCATCCTAAATTAAATTATTTACTGAATATAATTTGTTCTTCTTTTCAGTGAAAGAATCTGGTCTCATATTACTTCAGACTATACCAGATCATATAAATATTGAAAGCCTTCGGAGCCGCTTATGTGAAGCATTTAGCGCTGCTGTAGTAGGTGTGCACGATTTGCACATTTGGCAGTTAACTCCTCAAAGAACATATGCCACAGTTCATGTTGTCTTTGCTAACTCAAAGGTAACCCTCAGTTTTACTTATGCCTAAAATAAGGTTGTTACTTTTTTAGATGAAGCTTTTTAAAATTCATTAGCTCTTTGCTGCTTATTTTTTCAACTCTTTTTTAAACTCTAAGTTATAACAAAATTAGCATAATTGAGTTAAAATTTGAAGGCTTATCTTATTGATATATTTTAATTTTTGCAGAATGTATCATCTGTAATGAAACAGGTGACAGAGTTCTTCCATGAACAGGGAATTAATCATGTGACCATTCAACCTGAGTTCCATAGGGTAAGATTTTGATTCGCCTTATTCTTGTACAGAATAAAGCAACTCTCATATTATTAATGGAAAAATCATATTCCTTGTGTAGTTGCACATACTTTTATATCAGAAGGGTTTTTATCATCTATTGCTAAAGTATATAGTACCATACAATCCAAGTAATTTATTCTCAAACAATATGTAACAGAAACACGCATACATACCTAATTAAATATTGATCAGGAAAATTTATAGGATTTTGCTGGTACTTATGTCTGATACAAAGGTTAAATTATATGACTAATATATCCGCATTACTGAGAGAGTCATGTGTGTTAAAGAAAAAGTAGTAAATCCCTTAAAAATCAAATTCATTCATATGTAAGCAACAGGGAAAGTTAAAATCTATCAATAACAAATAAATGTGTAATTTGAAGTATATGAATCTTGAAATTGGTATTCTCAATACTGATTGGTTCTCTAATGTCCATGATAGCTGGAAACTAGCATATTGTGTGTTTTTAACTGGATCATATAATGTGTTTCTAACCCTTATATTATTTTAACTTTTAGTGTCAGGCCATTTCATACCCAAATGGAGCATACTCAGAAATTCCGTTGACTTCAGGAGTTTTTGAGCCCAGCATTAAGACTGAGAGATGTAAATCTTATACAATCACAATGGATAATGGGGTAGGAAAAAATGGAGATGGCCCTGTATGTTTCCTGCAGTGCACTGGCAAAGGAGGCTCCTGTCACAAACTTCATTGCTGTGATGATGGCAAAGGGTTCCCTCTTCCATTACCTCATCATCATCATCATGAAACTCATCCACGATATCGCAGGCGACATTCCTTGGATGAAGTTATTGAACACAAAGAAAATGATATTCCAGGAAATCTAGTATCATCATCTTCTCCTAATATAATTGTAAGTGAATTCAGTTTGTATTAAATTTCCTTTAAATGGCAATTATTTTCTCTTCATGTACAATTGTTTTAAAAATTCAAAGTGATTTTTAATCATCTGGAATTTGGAAAAAGTTCAATTAGTCAAATGAAATCAAGTTCAGTTAACATTTTGAGATGTATTTCAAATACTATAATGAAGATACATTGGAATTATAAATTATCTAACTCTTGCCAAAATCACTTCTTAAACTGAATAATGCACCTTAACTGCACCTTCTTAAACATGACAACAATATTCATCAAGGTGAAGAAGAAAATATAGCAATGTTATTTCATATGTATTTTGCAAAAACAGATTTTGATTTTTCCTCAGAAAAAGTTTGAATAAATTGTTCCATTTTGGAAGTATATCATGAAATTTAATTTATATTTTCAAAAATATTTGGTAGATGATAATGGTAAATATTTGGAGATGATCATGGGATATTTTGTGATATTAAAATTTTTTTTCCTCAGATAAAGCAGCAGAAGGTTCCTAAAGAGGAATTGCCTTGTACCAGAAGAGCAGTGAGTGATGATGCACTAGAAAAATCAGCCACATTTAGTGGTCAGGATCCAAAGACAGAAGTAATTGCAAGGGATAATATGAGCTCAATGGAAGACAAAGATTTGCCACAAGAAACAGATAGTTATGATTCAGAAACAGAATTGAAGATGAAAGAATTAAAAGATCAGATAAATGAGGAATCAATTTTGGTTGCAAAGAATGAAGTATCAAGGACAGACAGCACTGAGGATAGCCATTTACAAAGTGTTATCGACTCTTAGGGTTTTAATTGACTTCTGCCATAACAAAAGAGGCTTGCCAGTATGTGATAATTAATTTTAATAGACGAACATTTTATTTTTTCATGTACGAGTTTTAACGAAAGATCAAAGATGCTGACATCTTTTTCAAGTGATGGTATGATAAGTATTTTTGTAAATTCTGTTTAAAACTTTTTGCTGTACAGGAAATTTTTATAATTATTTTAGGGAAAGAATATAATATGTAATCTACGTTACATACTCATCACCTGATTTTGCAGGATTATTTTCCATTCAGATGCACACTTCTCATTTGAAATCATATTAACAATTCAGATAAAGGTCAGTTCATTACTCTTTCATGAGTCATGCTGCCGGCTTGAGGATACATGATGTTTTAACTACAGAAGTGTTTATCTTGGAAAAATTATCTATTACTGTATTAATCAGCATATAACATGGATCATTATTTTAAGAAGAAAATTCTGGTAAAAAATTAAATTTAATATAAAAGAATTGGAGCTCAGAACTTTTTTTTAGATGACTCAAAATGTAAATTTATGAATACTTATTATAGCATTTATAGAGCTTTTGAAATATAGATTTAATTTAATATACATAAACAAGATATGAAAAGATAAATAAAAATAAATGAATAAACTCCTGTTAATTAATGGTATGTAAAAAAGTATTGTATGGGTATAACACACAGAATTTCAGCCCTAAATTTTAAGAAAGAAGTGCATGTTATATGCCAATAAATGGAGTAATTGAAATTTGAACAACGGTCAGACATATTGCTTATAATATTCCGGTATTTACACTTTTTGCCAATTAGGGTAATGAAAATTCTCTTCTTTTATGATCTCAAATGAGATTGGTGTATGCATATGTTGAGTTGAGCCCATTGCCACATAACTGACATGAGGTAGCTTTTGTGTAAAATTTATATGCCGAGGTAAATTTACATTTAACTACCATTTTCTCAAAACCTTAAAATTTTTCACCAGAGATTCTACTCATAGGTACAAAAATCATTAGTGTACAAACTGAGAACTATTATGATATTAAATTAATTATCATATTCTCAATTTGATTTATATTGACTAATCAACAGTATTTCAAGGAAAAATATAATGTATGGCTCAGGGTTGATTGTTTTCCTAACATGTTTCCTAGAGCTTCTGGAACATGGACTTCTTTGATGAAAGATGTGAATTAAAAAGCTGTAAGAGGAGCAGAATTATTATGTAATATTGAAAACTGTTTTTTTTCTACCTCTTATGCCTTGTATAGGTTTTGTATTCCTAGTCATATTAGTCATTAATGTGAATCAAATCATGCAGAAGTTACATATTTTGGAATAATTTGAATGCATTCAACTGTAAAATAAGTATCTTTATTCCAATAATAATTTTTCTTTTGTGAGATGTGTTGTTATTTAACCTGAAGATTATTTTTGTATCAAAATCTCTATAGGCTGTAGCAAATAGTTATAGTGCTTTTTTATCACTCTATTCATTTTCATTTATACTCAAGTAATTACTGTTATATAACAGTTATTGGTTACTGAATACCGGTTATTCAGAAGGCTGTTACATAATCTCCCATAGTACCAATTTAAATATTATACATTAGAATTATGGATTAGAAAATTAATTCTAAAAAGTTTCCAAGAGTATGGAACCATGTCCAAGATTAATGTCAATTTATTTCTTTCTGGGTAACTTTAAATGGCATTTGTGAATAACTTGTTCATTTGATTGATCTTTTAATAGAAACTCATTTGGCTCACTTCTCATTTGGAATGTTTTGAAAAGTGTTAATCATAATAGGGTATTTGTTCTTCACTCACTCAGACTTTTCCACTTATAGCAGTCTTGATCACTGAGGAAAGCAAGGGCATACTACAGAACTTCTCATTTTACCTATTCATCTCAACCCCTTTTCACATCTTTTTGTTAATAGCAGTGGAGGGGGTTAGGTTCAAACTGGCCTTCAGGCTGGAGATTGTACGGGAAGACTTGGCTAAGATTAATCTAAATGAACATTTTTAATTCTGAGTCTTTGTTTCTCAATATAATTAATGAGTTTCAACATTGATTACTTTTAACTGTTGTAGTTCATCATTTATATTGCTGTGAATCCACAGCACTACAGATCATGGGTATGTATTTTTTTGGCAGTTTCAAGGTAGAGCTTGATTTTTAAGGAGATCTTGCAAAGAAAACAGCAATGCAGTTCTTTTAAAAATCTTTCTGAGTGTCTTGAGGATACTACATGTCCTGAGTTATCATGTTACTCCTACATATCCTATTCATTTACAGTGGTGTGAGGGGGGGGGGTTATTTGCATAGCTGTGACTATGTTTCAAAGTGTAAATCTAACAAAGTGGTACACAATGTACAAAGGTAATTGAGGCGTTGACAAAATCTTATTTTCTTTGTTAACCACATTGTTGCCCAAACTCAGGATTATCTTTAAAATGAATGTATTCTTTTCAATGTTTACATCCTTGGATTTCAGTTTGGGAGTCAACCATAGAAGCCTTCCATCTTTTGTCAAATCTTACCATAATTAGGGATGTAATATTAAGAATGTTATTTTGATACAAAAGGACTTTATCTAACAGTAGTAGAATATAAATTAGTAGATATTATATCCTGATTGATTATATTAGATTAATTCTCACTATCTCTATGAGAATGATAGATCAATGGAATTTGAAATTTCATTTAATATTACTTTATTTAGATGTTTTCTTAAACAATTTTTTGGGTTAAATTAAAATCCAAGCCCTTTTCTTATAAATTTTGATTCTCATTCACAATGTATAAGTAGGTGTCAGATCAAGACAAACATAACCAAGAGTTTTAAGTCCATATGCTCTAAACTAGCAGCAACAGACAAAAGCTTTTCGAAAAATTCATTGGTCCACAATTTTTAGGTAAAGTAAAAGATATTGTTACTCCGGTGAACAATGAGCATGATCTTCGATATGAGAATCTAATATGGTTAATTAGGTAATGTGTCAATACACCCCCTGCCATATGTCACTGGTGGCTTGCAGGGTACAAATCTAAATCTCAACAGCCTGATCAAATATTAAACATTTAATGCTCATAGTTATTCATAGTCCATTGCTCTAGATCAGTGTTTCCCAAACTTTTTCATGCTACCGCCCCCTTGGATCCATACCACCGCCCCCCAGATATGAAAATCTATGAAAATTAATGTGTGTGGCCATAGCTAATGAAAGATAATAAGGAAATCACGCACAGCAGAGATGAAAATATCCACCTTATATCCAAATTATGTATGACAATTTTTTGATCTTGCATTGATGCCATAAAGTCAGTAAATCTCTACTGAGAAAGAAAGATGACTGGCAATGGGATAAAATTCTTTTTCGTCTAGTGCCCCCCTAGATTAGACCAGCGCCCCTAGGGGGGCGGTATCGCCCACTTTGGGAATCACTGCTCTAGATGGATGGTGGCTAAATAATTTGCTAATAACAATTTCCTCAAAAGTAAATTTTATTAACTTATTATTGAATCTATTAATATTTGTGGATTATGAATTATAATTAATGACAACTAGGCAACAAACTATCATAATCGTTCTATGTAAAATGCTTGAAAAAAAGTAGTTCTGTTGTAAGAATTTAAATAAATATTTAGCTACTGAATCTTGAACTACTATCATATGTCGTTGTGTTTTACTAACAGAAAAAAGTATTAACATTGTTCTCCAAGCATATATTTAGCAATGAAAAATTTGAAGATGAAATGATCACCTAACAAGAAATCTCTCCTTATTTAAAAAAGAGGTTATATACATTAAAGATTTAAGCAATATAATTCCTGTTTACAAATCTGTGATCCATTTCAATATTTGTTGTTATAGTTCATAAGAAGGCACTGTGACAGTACTGCAGAGGTGTAGCAGAATTGCATGATGGCATTTGTTACACTGGATATCTCTTATCAAAGGCTTTGAAACAATATTTAGAACCAATACCATCTTTGAAGAGGAAATATGAAAAATATTCCAAAATTCCTTTTCAAGTGAATAATCATTAATTGAAGCTGATCAAATTTACACTCTTAAATTCATCAGCAATTGTGAAATTTCAATAAAAGCTCACACAATCATTCACATTATAGCAAAAACTATTAATAACTAGTAAATAAAATTCAGATGTGGTAGTTTTAAGAGCATTTACTTTACCTATAGACTTCCATGACCACAGATAACAGCTATTACAAACCAAGTCCAAATATGCTTATTATGCAATACATTGTTTCATTTTCCCACTGTAGATAAGCAGTGCCATCCTGAGAGGTATCCCATAAGCATGAGCTTGCATAATGCAGTCCAGCTCCATTCTTTTGCATTATACTCACTTCCACTGTGAAAGAATTACAGAAATTAGTACATTGTTATTGAAGATATATTAAGAATAATTAGATAGGTAAAATCTGACACTTGCCTATATATTTGAAAGGCCTCTGTAAATTTGCTAACTCTCTTAAACATTTTTCTCCGATTGTCTCGACCCATGTGGCCATCTTATCATGATGGTAATGCTTTCCTCCTAATACGCTCTCTACAATATCTTTAGCGATAGGCAATAGTACTTCTTCTTCTGACCACAACGGACCCTGAACGTATCACCAGTTGTTATTGTCTTACTGATATGCTAATAAACACATCATGAATTACTTTACCTTATCGGTGTATTCATCTCCAAGAAAAATTGACATTGAGTAAGATTCAATGAAAGTATTTAAATCATATGTTCATGCGTTTATAAAATAAGCGTCTATAATAACATCAACTTGACAAGTCTAAATCGGATTATTCGTAATATTTCACCAAGTTAGCGCGAAAAAGGAAAACATTACTCTTTCACATTCCAAGCGAACTGGTTATTATATTTCGGGATTAATTTCCCAATAAGAAAACACGCATACAGAACTGAATAGGTTTACGATCACAGTACGCAAGTAGCTGTTTAAGGTAAATAAATATCGTTCGAACGATCCGGAGTTGTCAACTAATTTTTGTTTCCATGGTGACAGGAACATCGTAAATAATAATATTTTATCAAATTTTTCTTAAAAATAGGATTACAAAATTTAGAAAAAATGGAAAATTTTCGATTGGGAATCCTCAGGTTATATCTCAATCTAATGTTTTTTGTGTTCAACTATTAGCAAGTGAATTTGAAAGGTGAAATACATTTTGGATGAGGCCTATAAAGCTGCAATTTCTTTGGGAAAATTCTAATGAATTTATTTATTATCTAAGGAATGTTCGATAGAAAATGTATATTGCCTGCTTTGACGGAATAAACATTCCCTCCGTTCCCTCCCGCTGAGATCACAAGTGACGGTCGATATCTTGCGGCGAACCTTGTTTTTCGTTCCGTATGATTCATTACCGCTGTGATGTTAAAGCGTAAAACAGTATTAACAGGCTAAGCAAGTGACGCAGCTTATCTATCGGCTTAGAATATAAACAAAGATAAATTGCTGAAGTGTTCATACCATTATAATCAAAATGTTTCACCAAGTTCGAATATTTTTCCTAAGAAATTGCTCTCCTAAAAAGGTCTCAACATTGCACAATCCTAGTGCACGATCTCTCTCATCTGATTTCAGTGCTGGTAAAGATCCTTTTGGTGACAGAGGATTCAAAGGTATTGTAGAATTATTGGCAATTCAAATTAACTCCAAATTAATTTTAAAATTTTCGTATTATGTGTTATAAGAAACTTTTATGCCAATTATTTTATAAAAATGACTGTTTATTCATTGCGAGTGATTTTTTAGCCTCTGCAAATTCACCCCAAGAACTAAGGCCGCTGTATCTTGATGCCCAGGCCACTACACCCTTGGTAAAGGGAATTGATTATAAAGTTTTAGATTTGAAATCAAAACGTAAACTTTTGAGTTTATCTTTCCCAAATTCGTTTCTAGGACCCTAGAGTTTTGGATGCTATGTTGCCTTACTTAACGTCATGTTATGGTAATCCTCATTCGAGAACACATGCTTATGGATGGGAAAGTGAGCACGCAGTGGAAGATGCTCGAAAGGTTTGTTGCGTAATATATCGTAATTTAGTCAAACTGGTTCAAATTGTCTGGATTTTATTAAACTTCAGGCCTTAATAAAATCATTGTGCATTGAAAAGGATTTTGACGTTTTATACTTTCAGAAAGTTGCGAACTTAATACATTGTGATCCTAAAGAAATCATATTTACATCAGGAGCTACTGAGTGCAATAATATAGCTGTTAAGGGTGTTGCACGCTTCTATGCTAGTAAAAAGAAGCACATCATCACTACACAAACAGTGAGTATCTGAGCTATGTACCATAGTTTTCTAGTAATTACGTCTACATGATAATTTTACTCTGAATTGTAATGCGTGTTCATATAGAGGGTACCCTCATTATGCAAAAACTCGAAGTCTCAATTAAGTTAAATTAATACAAATACATTTTCATACTAGCCCAATCTTAAATTGGACATAATCATTCACGATTCACATTTTAGCCGATTTTTATATTTTTTGAAGTGTTGTATGGAAAAATTGGACTCTAGCTGGTAAAATTCTTTCCTCTTTTACAAGTATTTCCAGTCTTCTTTTGTACCCCCTAAGAATTTCTGCTTTACTATCAGGAACATATATTATATCTTTATTTGAACAAATTTCAAAAATGAATTGTTTGATACTGCAAAATAAATTTCAAGTGCGTTCTTAAAATGATGTTATTGCATAGATTAGTCATTTAACCAGCCATAATTTAATCTTTATATAAATGAGAATGAGTGATCTACCACATGTACTAATTTATTTAATCTGGAAATGATGATTGAACAGTTATATGTAATTTTTGATTAAACTTTTCTCATTTTGACTCATAACTCTTGGAAAAATTTTACTTTGTATTTTAATGAATAATTTATATTCCTATAACTTCCCTTTAAATTTTGTAGAGTGTAATCATGTCCTCTTTCTTTAAACTCTTTGCTAATTTTTTTAACAGTAAGGATGGAAATTAAATTAAGAGTTATGAGTAGGTAAGAAATTACATCAGATTTACCTGAAACCAATCATGGTAAGTTGAAATGTAACTTTTCTGTATATTTTACTCTAGGAGCATAAATGTGTGCTGGATTCATGCCGTGCACTTGAAGCAGAAGGATTTTCTGTTACTTATTTACCTGTTGGCAAGAGCACAGGTATGGTCGATCTTGCTCACTTAGAGGAGGCTATTCGGCCAGATACTTCCCTTGTATCTATTATGGCTGTGAATAATGAAATTGGCGTTAAGCAGAGAATCAAGGAAATAGGTAAGTTGTGATCATTTTCTGGTAATAATCAATTCATTTATTTAATTCTTTGTCTTTGAATAGCATGTAAAACTTTTTCAGCCTCAGTATTTTACTTTATCCATATGGTAACCCTGTAATCAATATCTTAATCTTACACTATTGCTGTTCAACCCAAGTTAATAATAATTAACAATTGCATATTCACTTAATTTAATATGGATCGCACATTATAATTTATTGACTTATTTAGTAAATGAATTTACCTTTAGTTGGCTCTAATAATATGTTATTTTTATTTGTAAAATAATTTTGATTTGGATGATATCAGTTATTTGTATGGACATATAAATAAACTTATATTTCTTTTTTAGGTGCTATTTGTAAGAAGAAAAAAGTTTTGTTCCATACTGATGCAGCACAAGCTGCTGGAAAGATAACTTTGGATGTCAATGATATGAATATAGATTTAATGTCTATTAGTGGGCATAAATTATATGGACCAAAAGGTAAGTAGAATACTTAAGTTTATATTTTCCATTTCTGTTATTACTCTTTTAAAATAATTAAGCTGATGGATGATTTAAAAACCATTATTAACCTTGTCTAAGAGGTAGGCTTATTAAGTTAATGGTAATATGTGATGAACAAGCTCCCATTCCTAAGAGCTCTTGTAACTCTCTTCGAGTTGGTATTAATTTCTGTGTAATGTATAACTCACATAGAAAATATACGTGGAATGGGACCTGTTTTGATTTTTATTCTTTGTTTATTATCAAATTCACTATGATCCTACTATTTATTTATACATACATTCATATTTATATTTATACATACATACGTATAATTCAAACATTTCTCTTTTGATGTGTGCATTTTGTCTGCCCTGTTAATTCTTAATAATCCTCTATATATTCCTATAATTACATAAATTTTTCCCCTCAGACTTATCCCATACATTCCCTTTTATTATTCCCTGTACATAATACTATATGCATGTCTTCAGAACTTCTTTTACAACTTTCAACTAGCTTTTTATTCATCTTATTCTCCCTATAGAAGCATTCACATTGTCCTCCCATTCTGAGTCATATTGTTTCCGTCTATCCTTTTCAGAAGTCCAAAAATCTTAAAACCTCCCTTTTGAACTTGTCATTAAGCCTTTCTTTCAGTACACTTTTATGTTGAAGGTTGACTACATGGTCTGGTCATTACTCTTCTGTATTTTCTACTTACTTTTAAATTCTCTATTCTGTGAGTTTTGTTGGAACCTGCTAAAGTTTTTGTATGGAATTGAGACTTATTTAAATAACTTTCCTCAAAACTTCATCATTTTACTTCAGTTATCTCTTCTAAGAAGAAATATTTATTTTTTCCTGATTTACTTTTTCTCACATAAGGAGTTGGTGCTCTGTATGTAAGGAGACGACCAAGGGTTCGAGTAGATCCCATTCAAAGTGGAGGTGGACAGGAGAGGGGTATGCGGAGTGGTACTGTTCCTACTCCCCTTGTTGTTGGCCTTGGGGCAGCTTGTGAAATTTCCGAGAGGGAAATGGAGGTGGGAATCTTGCCTTTTATGTGAATTTTAATCATGATAAACAAACTGAAGCCTTAAACTTTACTTCCTGTATCTTTTTCATTTGAATTCTTTAAATAAGCTGCTATAAGTTTAAGTAAGTTCAGTGTAGGATTGCTTGTTCACTTTCATACCAATTTCAACTTTTTGTGTTCAACTTCAATCGGTCCAAGAGGTATTGCAGTCTCAAATAATCAAATGAGATTGCTTAAGAAATTTCTGTACCACCTCAAAACCATTTTATTGTCCTCTTCTGTCTACATAGGAAGAAAGTACTTCTGTTTCATCCCTCATTTTACTCTCTTAATTGAATGAGTCCTTAATCCCTAGAATTTTTGAGAGAAAATTCATGTGTAGGTTGTGTGGTAGTTTCAGTGGTGATGTTATCTCAAGTCCATAATCTTACAGTTTTAGGTGGAATTACATGCAAGTTGCTTGTATTTTGATATTGCATGTTCTATGTATAATACTGTACCAAATTGCATTTGACGTAATTGCATTTAGCTGGTACATTAAACTTTGCCACGAGAGAATTCATGGGTTAAAATTTTCCCATTAAATGGGAAATTGAGTCCGAACCTACAAAATCCTCCATCTCTAAAAATGTTCATCTGCTCTTGAATTTCTCACTAAAAGCCCTTTCTTTTACCTGCTTTCTTTTTACATGCTTAATCCCACTTTCTTTCATCCAGCATCTTTTGCCTTTGTCTTCCTCTCAATTTCTTCTCCTGTACTTTATGCTCAATAGTTGTTTTCAGCAATGCTTATTCTTTCAGTGTATGAATCTTTAATTTACTTTGCCTCCACTTTTTTCTTCTATTAAAATCCTTCTTACTCCAACTATCTCCAGCACTTTTGCCCCTTTTTATAAAAACATAACTCACTTTACTATCTTATGCCACACCTTTATTTATCCTATCTGAGTGACATGTTATTGTCTAACACCAAAGTTCACTCACACTTCATCGTTGCCTCCTTCAGCCAACTACTACTTTCCTCTTTTTTTATTTTGGTCATTGACAAGCTGGTTATGGTTTCCATCTAATAAGGAGGTTTAAGCAAAGATGAGAGATGTTACATTCTCATCTGTACGTATATTGAATACCTCCTTGGTTATTTAATATACAAATGAGAATTAGAGAATTTTTCTGCCAGTTTGTGAGTAAACATCAAACCACATGTACTAATTTATTTAATCTGGAAATGATGATTGAACAGTTATATGTAATTTTTGATTAAACTTTTCTCATTTTGACTCATAACTCTTGGAAAAATTTTACTTTGTATTTTAATGAATAATTTATATTCCTATAACTTCCCTTTAAATTTTGTAGAGTGTAATCATGTCCTCTTTCTTTAAACTCTTTGCTAATTTTTTTAACAGTAAGGATGGAAATTAAATTAAGAGTTATGAGTAGGTAAGAAATTACATCAGATTTACCTGAAACCAATCATGGTAAGTTGAAATGTAACTTTTCTGTATATTTTACTCTAGGAGCATAAATGTGTGCTGGATTCATGCCGTGCACTTGAAGCAGAAGGATTTTCTGTTACTTATTTACCTGTTGGCAAGAGCACAGGTATGGTCGATCTTGCTCACTTAGAGGAGGCTATTCGGCCAGATACTTCCCTTGTATCTATTATGGCTGTGAATAATGAAATTGGCGTTAAGCAGAGAATCAAGGAAATAGGTAAGTTGTGATCATTTTCTGGTAATAATCAATTCATTTATTTAATTCTTTGTCTTTGAATAGCATGTAAAACTTTTTCAGCCTCAGTATTTTACTTTATCCATATGGTAACCCTGTAATCAATATCTTAATCTTACACTATTGCTGTTCAACCCAAGTTAATAATAATTAACAATTGCATATTCACTTAATTTAATATGGATCGCACATTATAATTTATTGACTTATTTAGTAAATGAATTTCCTTTAGTTGGCTCTAATAATATGTTATTTTTATTTGTAAAATAATTTTGATTTGGATGATATCAGTTATTTGTATGGACATATAAATAAACTTATATTTCTTTTTTAGGTGCTAATCATTATTTTAAGAAGAAAATTCTGGTAAAAAGTTAAATTTAATATAAAAGAATTGGAGCTCAGAACTTTTTTTTAGATGACTCAAAATGTAAATTTATGAATACTTATTATAGCATTTATAGAGCTTTTGAAATATAGATTTAATTTAATATACATAAACAAGATATGAAAAGATAAATAAAAATAAATGAATAAACTCCTGTTAATTAATGGTATGTAAAAAAGTATTGTATGGGTATAACACACAGAATTTCAGCCCTAAATTTTAAGAAAGAAGTGCATGTTATATGCCAATAAATGGAGTAATTGAAATTTGAACAACGGTCAGACATATTGCTTATAATATTCCGGTATTTACACTTTTTGCCAATTAGGGTAATGAAAATTCTCTTCTTTTATGATCTCAAATGAGATTGGTGTATGCATATGTTGAGTTGAGCCCATTGCCACATAACTGACATGAGGTAGCTTTTGTGTAAAATTTATATGCTGAGGTAAATTTACATTTAACTACCATTTTCTCAAAACCTTAAAATTTTTCACCAGAGATTCTACTCATAGGTACAAAAATCATTAGTGTACAAACTGAGAACTATTATGATATTAAATTAATTATCATATTCTCAATTTGATTTATATTGACTAATCAACAGTATTTCAAGGAAAAATATAATGTATGGCTCAGGGTTGATTGTTTTCCTAACATGTTTCCTAGAGCTTCTGGAACATGGACTTCTTTGATGAAAGATGTGAACTAAAAAGCTGTAAGAGGAGCAGAATTATTATGTAATATTGAAAACTGTTTTTTTTTCTACCTCTTATGCCTTGTATAGGTTTTGTATTCCTAGTCATATTAGTCATTAATGTGAATCAAATCATGCAGAAGTTACATATTTTGGAATAATTTGAATGCATTCAACTGTAAAATAAGTATCTTTATTCCAATAATAATTTTTCTTTTGTGAGATGTGTTGTTATTTAACCTGAAGATTATTTTTGTATCAAAATCTCTATAGGCTGTAGCAAATAGTTATAGTGCTTTACTCACTCTATTCATTTTCATTTATACTCAAGTAATTACTGTTATATAACAGTTATTGGTTACTGAATACCGGTTATTCAGAAGGCTGTTACATAATCTCCCATAGTACCAATTTAAATATTATACATTAGAATTATGGATTAGAAAATTAATTCTAAAAAGTTTCCAAGAGTATGGAACCATGTCCAAGATTAATGTCAATTTATTTCTTTCTGGGTAACTTTAAATGGCATTTGTGAATAACTTGTTCATTTGATTGATCTTTTAATAGAAACTCATTTGGCTCACTTCTCATTTGGAATGTTTTGAAAAGTGTTAATCATAATAGGGTATTTGTTCTTCACTCACTCAGACTTTTCCACTTATAGCAGTCTTGATCACTGAGGAAAGCAAGGGCATACTACAGAACTTCTCATTTTACCTATTCATCTCAACCCCTTTTCACATCTTTTTGTTAATAGCAGTGGAGGGGGTTAGGTTCAAACTGGCCTTCAGGCTGGAGATTGTACGGGAAGACTTGGCTAAGATTAATCTAAATGAACATTTTTAATTCTGAGTCTTTGTTTCTCAATATAATTAATGAGTTTCAACATTGATTACTTTTAACTGTTGTAGTTCATCATTTATATTGCTGTGAATCCACAGCACTACAGATCATGGGTATGTATTTTTTTGGCAGTTTCAAGGTAGAGCTTGATTTTTAAGGAGATCTTGCAAAGAAAACAGCAATGCAGTTCTTTTAAAAATCTTTCTGAGTGTCTTGAGGATACTACATGTCCTGAGTTATCATGTTACTCCTACATATCCTATTCATTTACAGTGGTGTGAGGGGGGGGGGTTATTTGCATAGCTGTGACTATGTTTCAAAGTGTAAATCTAACAAAGTGGTACACAATGTACAAAGGTAATTGAGGCGTTGACAAAATCTTATTTTCTTTGTTAACCACATTGTTGCCCAAACTCAGGATTATCTTTAAAATGAATGTATTCTTTTCAATGTTTACATCCTTGGATTTCAGTTTGGGAGTCAACCATAGAAGCCTTCCATCTTTTGTCAAATCTTACCATAATTAGGGATGTAATATTAAGAATGTTATTTTGATACAAAAGGACTTTATCTAACAGTAGTAGAATATAAATTAGTAGATATTATATCCTGATTGATTATATTAGATTAATTCTCACTATCTCTATGAGAATGATAGATCAATGGAATTTGAAATTTCATTTAATATTACTTTATTTAGATGTTTTCTTAAACAATTTTTTGGGTTAAATTAAAATCCAAGCCCTTTTCTTATAAATTTTGATTCTCATTCACAATGTATAAGTAGGTGTCAGATCAAGATAAACATAACCAAGAGTTTTAAGTCCATATGCTCTAAACTAGCAGCAACAGACAAAAGCTTTTCGAAAAATTCATCGGTCCACAATTTTTAGGTAAAGTAAAAGATATTGTTACTCCGGTGAACAATGAGCATGATCTTCGATATGAGAATCTAATATGGTTAATTAGGTAATGTGTCAATACACCCCCTGCCATATGTCACTGGTGGCTTGCAGGGTACAAATCTAAATCTCAACAGCCTGATCAAATATTAAACATTTAATGCTCATAGTTTTTCATAGTCCATTGCTCTAGATCAGTGTTTCCCAAACTTTTTCATGCTACCGCCCCCTTGGATCCATACCACCGCCCCCAAAATATGAAAATCTATGAAAATTAATGTGTGTGGCCATAGCTAATGAAAGATAATAAGGAAATCACGCACAGCAGAGATGAAAATATCCACCTTATATCCAAATTATGTATGACAATTTTTTGATCTTGCATTGATGCCATAAAGTCAGTAAATCTCTACTGAGAAAGAAAGATGACTGGCAATGGGATAAAATTCTTTTTCGTCTAGTGCCCCCCTAGATTAGACCAGCGCCCCTAGGGGGGCGGTATCGCCCACTTTGGGAATCACTGCTCTAGATGGATGGTGGCTAAATAATTTGCTAATAACAATTTCCTCAAAAGTAAATTTTATTAACTTATTATTGAATCTATTAATATTTGTGGATTATGAATTATAATTAATGACAACTAGGCAACAAACTATCATAATCGTTCTATGTAAAATGCTTGAAAAAAAGTAGTTCTGTTGTAAGAATTTAAATAAATATTTAGCTACTGAATCTTGAACTAC